>JAQFYE010003006.1:0-16387 GCA_034694305.1 Protaphorura glebata
GCCACCGTTGCCGCCATACACTCCGCACCCGCCCCCCCCCCCCCCGTATGCCTCAGACGATGAGATATCGAGACGCGCACTGAGTAATTAACATTTATGTCTCATCAATTAATGTCGAATGTGCAAGACGGGCGTGTATTATTTGCCGCCTTTGAAGGCATAATATTATCATTATTGTCACCCGTATTTTGCATAATTATTTCGAAATGACAGCATTCAGTGAGTTTCAATATGCCTGTTGATTGTGTTGATGTCGCACAGCACTACATCACGGTCTTACTAATTATGATTATATATGATCCAAGATTTAATTTAAAGTTCATTAATCAATACCCACACCCATTTCTATTAAGTACAGGTAGTCGGATGTCTAATTTGTGTCATTGTCAGTCAAAAGTCTTCTATTTAAGGAACTGTCCTTTTATCGACTCAATTTTTTTGGGGTATGTATGTATGTATGTATGTATGTATACAATACTGAACACAGCACTTCTGAACGGCCAGAATGTAAAACTAGAACGGGTTTTCAGTAAACTAAATTAAATACTGACAACATTGCATATTTATTCATACGTAGATTCCGGTAATTCATTGCTAAATGCATAATATTATGCCGTTTCGACCAGTTCCATTTATCTTGGCACGCTGCACTAGTCTGCTGATAGTAACTAGTAAACTTTGCTTGTCTTTTTGCACCCATTCGTTCATTCAGAAAAGTTGAATCACTTGTTGAACATATTTCATATAGGCTAGCTCAGCTCACTACTTTCCTAATGAAAATAAATTCTTTCGACTTGTCGAAAACTATTTTTAGGCTGTGATTTGACGACCGACTCCCACGAACCAGAAACTGTGATATATTAAGATCTCGTATGCTTCGATATACTCCATGCATAGAATAACAGACATACCGGAATAACACGAAACACATTTTTTTTACAAGGAAAATACTTTTGACGTATAAATCATGCAATGCCAGAGTATATTCTAAATATAACGCAAAATGCATAACGGCAACGACAAATCTAGTACACATAATTTGTGTTCGCAGTATATATTTAAAATTTTGAAAGTTATAAAATGATTTTTTTTAGTTTTGAGCAATCAGAATTGACTAATCTTAAAAATAATTCGAAGTTTACTTTACCTAGTCCCCCGTATAGTGTCCCTCGTCGGATATGAGATTACAAGTTGTAACACTGACGGTCTAGATAGTCTAGAAAATTTGCTCTCGGTGTCTCGGTTTACAAAACTTGGAAGTGTGTGGCAAAGAAAATATTAGCGTTACTTTCCCAATTAGTATAATTGACATTTGATATTATTATTCTGTCACATTTTGCGATTTAAACTCATTTCGTAGGAATCATGGACGTGGAAAAGAATTGCCCAGTTTGTGAGAAACCTGCAACGAAAACTTGTTCGTCTTGTCATTCCGTCTCGTATTGTTCAGTTGAACACCAGAAAAGTGATTGGAAAGTACATAAGAAATCTTGTGGTTTATATGAAACCAAGTGCAATGAGAAATTCGGAAGGTACACCGTGGCCAAGAGAGATATCCCGGCTGGAACAATTATCATGAATGAACCTGCGATCATGGTTGGACCGAAACAGGACACACTTCCGATTTGTTTGGCTTGCCATAAAAAACTTTGTGACAGTCCTAAGAAGTATTATTGCTCCAAATGTTTGATTTTTCCAATGTGTGGGCCAGAGTGTGAAAAGGTAAGTTTAATATTGAAGAAGACAATAGAGTCGATCATTACGGGAAAAAGTTGGCCGTTGGATTTGACAAAGACTGTAATACGTACTAATCAAAAGTATTTGAAAGAAATAATTATTGAGACTCCGGTTTCGCTCCAGTACTTTGAGTTGTAGTTTCGTAAATCGTAATACTATCTAGTGTTTAAGCAAATATTAAATTGTATTCCGTGTCCATTGGTCATCCTTTGTATGAAAGACGGTGATTGAATAAATTCGTTTATTTTGATATTAAAAAAAAAATTGGTATGTTGTAGCCATTGACCTTGGTCCAGACCTAACCCCGCAAAGCTCGAACGTTTGGGCCCAGAAATACATATTATATAGGTCTAATGCACTTGTGACGTCAGGAATGCGTCATGGATTCCTGTTACTGTGACGTGACCTGACATAGTGCTCGGCCCGTAGTTGTATTTCTAGCGTCCAACCGGTTCAACTATTCTCAGCGTAGTTGAACCTTCACAATGTTGTTCAGGAGGTCATAGTGTCATAGGTCATGTCACAACATATTGGATTGGATTTGATTATAATATAGGATTCTTTATTGAAAATTGCTTTTAATAATCGATTCCATATACAGGTAGCAATTCACGCAGAGAACGAATGCAAAATATTTGCACAGTACCGACCAGTTATCAAAGTCATTCAAAACTTCGACGAAGGACATCCGGCCTACGAGTGTATTATGACACTCCGTTGTCTACTCCTCAAAGAGAAAGATCCGAAGAAGTGGAAAAAGCTAACGAATATGCAACATCAAAACGGTATCCGAAAATCACGGTTACCCTTACTTTGGGAGCGAAATGACGTCAACACTGTTCACCTTCTAAGAGATTGTTGTCAAATGAAACAATTTTCGGAAGAAGAAATCCATTCTGTTCTTGGTTACTCGGATATCAATTCATTTGAGGTCAAAGTCAACCAAAATGAGTAAGTACCACTACCACACAGCACAGAGGCTTTCGATTTCAGCATTATGCTTGTCCTCTCTGCACAAATGAAGTGTTTTCTTTCGCCAATCTTCGAAAATTTGGTCAAGAAAGTTGTGCATGCTAAATTTCCCATTTTTCATTCCGTGTCAATTTTGAAAGGTGGGCATCAAATACAATTCAATTTTTTTTCAAAATAATATTTGTTTAATCATTAATTCCAGATATTCCGGCCTTTTCGACAATACATTCATCATGGCACACGATTGCATTTCCAACACACATCATACATTCACCGAAGATTTCAAAATGGTGGTACGTGCAAGCTTGCCAATCAAACAAGGAGATTACATCACTACGACTTATGCGCATACTCTTGAAGGTACCCTTCAACGCCAAGCGGACCTTCGTGACTCAAAATTCTTTGAATGTACGTGTGCAAGATGTTCAGACCCTACAGAATTTGGGACCTACTTCTCTGCCCTGAAATGTCAAAAATGTCCGCTGGGTTATTTACTCTCGACAAATTCGTTGTGTGATTATTCTTCCTGGTCCTGCTCAAGTACAGACTGTAAATCCCAAATGAGCTCAGAAGCTGTTCTGGATGTTACCACGAAAGTGAAAGAAGAATTAGATGCGTTGAAGGAAGATGTGAATGTGATTCAAAATCTTGAAGGATTATTAATGAAACATGCAGGAATTACTCTACATCCGAATCATTTTTTGATTATCGACATGGAATCTTCCCTGTTGTCATTGTACGGGAGAATGAAGGGGTGGTTGATTTCGGATTTGAGTTTGGCACAATTGGAACGCAAGGAAGCTCTTTGTCGCCATGTTTTGGACGTCATTGATATCATCGAACCCGGCCTTTCCAGAATTCGAGGTAAGACTCTAAGGATACGCTGAAATATACGTGGGGATTAACATCTGGTTTAACTTTTGTGAAGGTATTACCTCGAAAGGGCTAGCCATTCGTATTCGTTCTTGGATTACAAATAGGCAGGCCAAATGCACTTTGTGACATAATTGAATTCCTGGACGCATTCATCATTTGTTACAAAGTTTGCGCCATGCATTCCTAGCCGCCATAAACGGTCGGGCGTTTTAGGTTGGAACCTTGACAAAAGTTGTTTAAGACGTCAGCGGCTATACGATCTGTCAAAAATAAAGCTAGATCCAACAGCCTACGTTATGTAGTAAGGACTATGTGGTTCGGTGGCTTTCGCTTGTGCACTATTTGGCTAACATAGGGTACCCCTAAGGTTAAATATACTTAACCTTAGGTACCCCTATGTATCAGGAGGAAATTACACTACATATTCCTATCCGGACTAGCAATATCCTATAGCTATCTGTAACATTATTCAATTTCTTTTAGGTATAACGCTTTATGAGATGCATGCAGCTGTATACTTTGCTGCAATCAAGAAATTTCAAAGGAAGAAAATGACATCGAAGGTGCTAAAAATGAAAATAATGGAAGTTCTCAAGATTTTGGAAGAAGCTAACACAATTTTATCATTCGACACAACTTGTACTGCTGAGGGAACAATTGCGAAATCTATTCCTTCAAGTATTAAACAAGTCATGGAGACACTTGCGACGCTCTGAGTAAATTGAGGTATTCCAGTTTGCAGTTGTATAAATCCCGAATCAATCTGTTCGTATTACGTTAATTTAACGAAATAAATTGATTTCATTCATGTTCTGGAATTTCTTGAGGAAAGTTTCTTGGCACTACAGCGCCCAACTTAAGTGTACTATCTACGATGATGAGATATGAATTTTGTATACAATTCTCTGTAATTAGAGTACCACCGAATCCTGTCATTCATATTTCTTTACCGTTCTGCTTTTAGTTTTATTTCCCTGAAAAGAGGGTACACAAACTTTATAGAAAAATGTACTCCGTTAGAAATAGACGGGATTTTTATAGTATGTTGTTGTCATTCACACATTGAACAACTTTTGTGGAGGTAATACACCCAAGCCCTAACCATTTGGCCGCTAGAAATACACAGGTTGGCATGTAAACTAGCTGTATAGAAAGTCACCATACGTGCCCACCTGTCTATTTTTAGCGGCCGAACGTTTAGACTTTTGGTGGTAGTACCTTCACGAAAGTTGTTCAGGGTGTGACTGACTCCAACATTAAAAATCAAGCGTATTCCATTTTCCCATATGGTTTGTGCCCATTCCTTTGTCCAAGTTCTTTATATTCCCAACAATGTTACGAACGAATAACTGTTTGAATAGAGTTACGTGAAACCCGTTAGAAATATCGTTGTAATAGCGTCGGGTACTCTTTGAAACAAGCATAATTTCCTGCTGTGAATAACACAACACAAAGGATTAACCGCATTAGTGATTGAATAGGAAATAAGCGCAATGAACTTATATGTTGGAGTACATTAAACATTAGGTCCTAGCTCTTGAACAGAACTTCTTGAGAAATTATTATGGAATTATCTGTAATCAGGTTATGACAAATGAATCAAACGAATGATTAAATACGTCTTTATTTGACTCATTATGTCACGGTCTGAGCATATGATTTCATGTGGAGAATTGACTTCAGATAATTTCTTTGGAAAACGATGTCATGAATAGTTTGATCATATTTGGGTACCTTGTAGAAACTAAAAGCGTCAGTAAACAAACATGCCCATGGCTGTGTATAAAAGCAGAGACAATAAATTGAATATTCTTGACAAGTATCGAATATTACTTTAAAGATTCATGCGGGAGTTATATCTAAAAACGTTGAAGAAAAATAAAATTATATTATAGTGATGTTATTTGTCAAATTCGTGTTGCTGGTAATAACCACCGGGTTCTTGTGTGGGAAAGACACCAGTGCAGGTATGAAAACATCATAAAATTAATCAATAAAAAAAATCCACGTCTTAATATTCGCCATACGGTATGATCTACATGAGCATAACCGCGTATGACGGTTACCTCCCACTTGACTCAGAGCAGGTACCCGTAGCAGTAGGGAAAAACCCGAATCGATGATAACTTGTTCGTTCTTTCTCCACCAATGAAACACTCTTAATATCAAAATAACCAAGTTATTTTATTCAGCAAAATTTCTGAATAAACTGTCATTAATTTTCGGTTTGATTTGATTTGATTTGATTTGATTCAAACGTAATATACTTTCTTCCCACTAAATGAACAGCTTATGGCGGATCAACAACGGACGCCGGAGTAGCTCTGATCAAACGTTTTGAAGGATTCCGTGCCAATTTCTACAATGATCCTGTTGTAAGTTTAATGTTACAGTGAGATAAATCTATTAATATATTAAACTCATATCACATGCATTCTCGAAAATCTGTCATTCCAATTCAAACGACAGTTCAATTTATGGAGATCTGATATGTATTATGCATAATATACTGAATACATGGTACATATACCGAAAAGAGTTGACACTTCTTTCTGGGGACGCTAAATATACCACTATGCGAGAACCAGAAGAGAGGGAGACAAAGATTATGCGTGACCCGGTACAGCCCCCACTTTTTATTCGCTCTCTAATAAGGCTATTTTTCTTAACGATTTATACGTAACCCCCTGTATAGTGTACTTCCGTTGTGGACATTTTTCTCATTATCGTCTAATCCCTTAAACGAAAACCCATTGTTCCTGAAACAAACCAGGTGGGTCCATCTTATGGCAAGGAAAGGAAAACAGAAGCTCATTTTCCCGTCGCTTGACCCGTGAAATTTGAGACGAAGGACAGTGTGACAGACAAAATCCTTCAGCCATGCATGGATTGTATTAGTATATAGTACGATTAAGTAAATGAATGTTTTCCATATTATACAGGGAATCAAAACAATTGGGTATGGATACGCATGTCATGTAAACCCTTGTGGACATTTGAAACCGCCACTGACGGTAGCTCAGGCTACAACACTTCTACAAGGTCAACTGAGGTCATATGAAGATTGTGTGAAACGGGCAGTCACATACTCTAACTTGAATTCGGCCCAATTTTCTGCATTGGTTTCATTTTCTTTCAACTTGGGTTGTGGAACATTACGGAGGCCCTGTTAAGAAAATTGAACGCCAACGACGTTTCTGGTGCAGCAGCCGAAATTTTGAAGTACAATAAAGCTGGCGGAAGAGTTCTCCAAGGATTGGTCAACAGACGATCTGCCGAAAAAACATTGTTTTTCTCCAATGGGGCTTGCTAAAATATATCTATCTATGTAAAATGTAAGCATGTAAAATGTAAGCATGCAAATAAATAAAAACACACTTTAATTGCCATGCGGCGTACACTTGGTGAGGGTGAGGGCGATATTTTTTTATAAATACAAGTTTCGCACACGGATAACTAGTAAACGAAAATGAATTACCTCGTATTTCAGTTACGGTTTTAGTTTTTCAATATAATCCCCAGTACACTTTTCTCGCTTTCATTTCAGACAGTCTATACCCATTTTAGAAAAGGAGTCTTAAAAAGATGTACCGTAAATGACGGAATAAACGCTCGGGCGTTTATTTAAAAATGGCGCTAGCCGACCCGGCGTTTAATTGGGCATTGCACAGTGGAGAATCGAACTACGCGCTCATATGGAACGAATTATCTCGTGAGTCGTGACCCGGCGTTTAATGGAACCCAGGCGTTTGGTTCTTTACGGTTATGAACCTATTCTTTCTGGCGGACATATTAATTATTTAAAGCTCATCGTTCAATTGGTTTCCTTAAAGCTGGAATAAGTAAATAAGCTCTTTTATTGAGAAAAAGAATTTCAGAATAAACTGTTATCATTTTCGGTTTCAACTATTCAGGTCAAGGTTTAGGTTGAAACGATTTCCGTGTTGAGCTCTTTGGCCCAAACCGAGGTTTTGAGTTCGAGCCTCACCTGGAGCATAATTTTTTTTGTTTCTCCTCAAACTTTCCCTTTTTTCCTTCATTTTTTCAAAAGCGGTAAGTGGATTTTTCTAAATTATGAAAAGAAATACGACAAGATACTAATTTTTAAAAAAATCTGAACTTTTCACTAATTTCTTGTCTTCAAAGTATTGATTTATTTTCTCCACCCATTGATTCCACAGCGCACTCGATGATTCCATTGATCCTAACTTTCCATCAAATTCAAATTATGAGTAAATAATTCAAATTGGATTTTGTCGTCAAAGTTGACATTTAATTAACTAAATACTATTTAAAAAGTCCGAAAGTCAAACTTCCGAAAAATCAAAAGAGTCAAAGAAAGAAAATGAAGAGAAGGAATGTGGACTTGACAAAGTCGAGAAGGCCCGTCAAAAAAATCAAACTCTACGATGGTTTTTACACGGGGTAGATTAATTTGTCTTTTATTCATTTATTTTAATGTTTACTTTTCAGTTATGCTTGACAATTGCCTCATCTGTTTCTAAATTTGAAATTAGACTCCTGGTGTACTTGAAACTTCTCCTCCTCTGGACGTCCGTGATGGGCGGAGACTTTCTGTTGGAATTTAGACTGGAGTATTTGTACCCTGTGTACTTGCTAGTTCACAATTCATACGAGGCTTACAAGTTCCAGGGAGTGGTAAGTTGTGTTTGGCAGCAGCATATTTAGCTCATTTTTGAGTACTTTTGAACATTTTTAGACAATTTTTTTAAATGAAATTTTTGAATTTTTCTGATACACATTTCTCCATTTTATCTTGAATCCCATCTAGGCTTTCACAGTCCTCCTCATCTGCATCGTGATCTCCGTGGACGTCATCTGCTTGGGGGTCATCCCCTCCCCCTGGCTCTATATTTTAGCATCGCTTGCCGTTTGGGCGCAAGTTGGGTGGAGCCTAACCCCACTCGGCCCATTCCTTCTCCTCCCAACATTACTCTATATTGATGGGCGGAGTCTCCGCCCTCTGCCTACCCAGCCTCTTTGCCCATTAGCCGCGCATTGGTAAATAAGTTTTCAAAAAATTTAAATTGAATATTTTACGATGGAAAAGTTTTAAACAAAATAATTTCAATATTTTCTCAGCCTCGGCCTTCCCCTCGTCACCACCTGCTTCACCCTCAAATCCTTCATAACACACAAGTTGAGGCAACGGACCCGGGATGAGGTTTCTCGGCAAAATGACGTTCTCTACAATTTATTATGGGAGGCGTTACCGGTGGGGGCGGAGCCTACGGAGAATGGGCAGGCAGTTAAGGAGAAGGTACTGGCGGAAAAGGTTCAAGTTCAAGCGCATGCGCAGCTAGTGGTACAAGCGCCGGCGCAATCGTTCCTTCCAGCCAGGAGGAAGTCGATGGAGTTAGTGGAGGATGGCGGGAGGCAGCAAGGGTCAGCGCAGGGTGCTGTGCAGACACAGCAGGTCACCCCAAATCCCTGTGCATGCACCCTCCGCTCCCGAGTCAAGAAGGAGGAGTGCTGTTACAAGTGAGTAAGAGTAGGGTGTGTCTGGATTTTTTTAAACGTGAAGGGTGTACCAATATTAAAGAATGCTGTTTCCCTTCCCATAGACTAGAAACAGAAGTGAAGAGACTTCGGTCTGAGTTACACTCCAGTCGCTCGTCAGACGCAGAATTAAGGCACACTATTAATCAGACGCAGGCTTCAGAAAAAGCTCTCCGTACAGAAGTCGCTTTACTCCAAGGCGAGCACGAGTCACTACAGTTGAAGTATTCAAGTTTGTTTGCGAAGGGGCAAGAGGAGAGGAGGGAGTACGAGAGGAGGTTAGGGGAGGAGAGGAGGTTGAAGGAGAGGGAGGTCATGAAGCAGAAGAAGGTGAGTGTTTTGGGGGACTTAAGGGAACCTTTCCTCGGAGAGGTGCTCCTTGGGATTTGGGGGGGGGGGGCCTTTGAATTAAGAGAAACCTAATATTTTTCCATCTCTCCCAGGCCTCACTGGACTGCCCAGGTGACTGTAAAAGGAAACTCCTCCAACTGGAGAGAGAGCGGGACACTCTGCGAACCTCCACTAAACAATATGAAGACAAACTCCAAAGGACAGAGAGAGAACTACAGAATGTTAAATCGACACTGATGCTTGAACAAAGGAATAAGGAGCTGCCAGGAGAGACGACTAAATTACTCAATTTGTTGACAAATATTCAAGACCAGAATAAACATTTGGAGCAGTCGTTGACAGCCGAAACAAGGTTGAAGTTGGATCTGTTTTCTGCACTGGGAGAAGCCAGGAGGCAGTTAGGTCTGAGGTGAGTAGAGTTGGGTGGGTGAAATTTATTGTACGCCCCGTAGTTGAAGGAGTGGGTGGGTGGGGCCATTTTTTGAACGGTGGGTTGGGATTTAACGTACACCCTGTACTTGTACTCAGCTGTCCGGACAACCTGACTCTGTTGTATATAATTCCGACACACCCTGTGCCAGTACCAGTAGCCCATGCATTGATTCAAAGGAGGTAACTAACTAATGTGTACAGGGTGGATCATTCCTATTCTAACTGCCGTTTTTACATCCACTCTGTATTAATGTTATTTTATGATTGTATTTTTGTAGGGAGTCCATGTTGAAGCAAAGGGAGGAGGAGTTAGAAGAGTGTCGCAGTCAACTGGTTGAATTATTAGCCGTGGGGGATTTGAACAGGATTTGGAATGGGGGTGGTGTTACTGGCAAGGGGCAAGGCGGACAGCAGCAGCAGGGTGGGGCAGGACAACAACAATTCCAGTAGTTTTAATCACATGTCGTGTTAACAAAGAATTGTAATTGTCTGTTTGTGTGTCGGATATTGCATTTTATGTGTACAGTGTGTTTCAAAAGTCTTAGACACTTTGCTGAAAAACAATGTTTGCTCTAATAGGGGTTGACAAGTACATTGTATGTTTAAATGTGTAAATAAATAAAAAAATATACGCATTAATTGACGTTCGACGTAAGTCAATGTAGTTTTTCTTTCGTACAAACTTAGTTGCTTTCCATCGTACCGAAGTCAACATTAGTACCAACATAAACTTTACAACTCTTTCTTACTAGGTAAGCTCCAACGGTGTAACAAGCAATGTCTGGTTTGTTTTATGTCCCACTCACTCCCGTGTCGTCATTATTAAGCATGGCGATAATTCGGGTTGCTACAGGAATCGAACCACCTTCCGCGGAACTATATTTTTGGTTCGGACAGCACGAGCTCACATGGTAGGGGAGTTGTCAAATTATTATAATTTATAGGATGGAAAATCTCCAATCGATGATTTCTTAATATCAAGCAGTTACATATTCTGTTTCACTATCTCCTGGCAAAGTAATTTGACCAAAGAATGAAAACGAGCAATATTTCGCTCGTATTATAGGTTACCGCCGAAAATGTTTAACAATATTCCGATTTGACACCTCATTCCTGATAATTGTCTGTTGATTACGTGACACACATTAATCCGAGGTTTGGTTTGATTGAAGAAAACGTTGGAACATTGTCAATTTTGAACGTACTTCGGAATTCTAAAGCTTTAGCGAACGTTCGACCCGTTCACGGCGGTTTGACACAGACAAACGTAACAGATTGAAACTGACCGATATTGTGATTATAATATTTCGTTACCACACACCACAATAATGGGTGGGTCTAATTTTAGCCCAAACTTTTTTGATGAGTGCCCTCAAATGATTGCTGAAACAATGATGTAAGTTCCTTAATTTTGAATAAAATCAACATCTTACATGTTTAATATCGAACCCCGGCCTGAATACAATGAAACATGAATTCTTAAACGGAACGACTTCGAAAATGTGGCCCGTTTGGAACTGCGAACAGAAATTGTTCCGACCTTATTATAAGATCTAAGTTATTTGTCCACCGCGCTAACGATAAATATATGCAACGAACAAACATCAGGAATTTGACAAAAACGTTTAGCAGTATTTTAAATTCTATTTTTCCATCGGTGTCGAATCTTTTGACTGATTTTCGTTTGGCAGAACTACGAGCTCTCCCAAAGTGGTACCCAACCTATATAACTAATTTTTGTACAGCTATCCGATCCCGAAGACGACTTCATCCGATACTGCGCCGACATCCTTGATTCACGAGACGCTACGATTCAGAATCTTTGGCGTCCATTCTGGAAAATATGCTCCGAGTATCACGATACTTCCGAAATGAAAGTCTACGCAATATGCATGCGTTCATTCAAACCAAGATCACGTGCACGTTTGTGTCCTTCAGGTCTTAATTAATTATCACTTCAGTACTCTAGTTTCAGTATATTTCTTAGGTGATGGGTGACCTTAAATTTTCAGTGACCGTACAATGACATTTTTTGATTGTACAGCTAGTGACAACTTAAGGTTCCCGACACCCGCTTCGGCTTATCTCAGTGATATATTTGGTAGGTTGTGAAGATTGGCTTAAAGGAGATACTCGATATCACTGTTATTATGAAATTTTCGTTACTGAGGCCATTTGGTGCTACAATAAGTACACTCCGTACTCATCAAAACTCGGAGACCTATTGCTCAGGGTCAAAAACATTGCAGAAGCAACCAAGCTCAGAAAACATGATATAATAAATCAGTACAGTCAGACTGTAAATGGTGACCCTTTGGCTACACAAAGATATGTCAAAGAGGTCAATCGTACTTTGGAGGTAGCTGTTGACATCAAAGCAACTTTACAACACGACATCACTGCTGTGCAATCCGGTTTCAAGAGAATGAGAGAAAGTGTGATGGAACTCATCAGTGTTTGTACTGACCTTAGAATCACACTTCCAGAACAAATTCAGAGACTCCGAAGCAAATATTTCCCTTGAATCCTGATTGCGAATAACATTGACATTATACATTATTGGTTTCAGAAACTTGCTTGAGTGTTTAACACACAAATCCAATTTTCTCATAACAAAATAAAATGTTACTATTAATTAGTTCACCTCCATAGGTCTCGCCTTATACTATTCTGCATTTTTCCAACTACACAGCTAGCAATAGCAATTACCTGATTAATTCCTTGTCTGACCGACGACGAGCGGACGTCAGGGCTGATAATTTTTGATCGCGACGCAATGTACGATATCTCTATATTCGACTAAAAATAATCGTCATTTGACGTTTTGATTTTGACGCAGTTTTCTGTTTTTTTAAAGTTAAGAACAGTTTTTTAGAAATTTGAAAAACACCAAAGGGTTCTGATCCCTTTGTTCTCAATACTTTAACATGGTAAATTGCATATTGTTTGGGGTAAAATGTGATCTCGGGAAAATGAAATTAAAACAATATGTTTTTTCGAAAAACCGTCGAAACGTGAATAATTTGTTTTAATTATACAGAGGACTCCGGAGTAACGTGTTTAGAAAACAGTCTCCCCATTGGTATCAATTCGGCCGAAGCGAAGATCGAAAATATCGTAAAACCGTAAAGAGCGTTGCGGCGTAACAGCCTAGCGCTTGGTGCGTTCGGTCTCAGGAACCAGATACACAGATACAGTTCGCTACGCTATGGCATGGGTTTATGTGACCTCACAAAATGCATTTTGACCCGTACATATCTGATGGCCATCGCGCATGGGCCACCATCCAGTTCATTCAAATTCAGAATTTAACAACGCATGACTTTACACTTTGGAAATGGATATTGCAAATTGCAAACTATGTATCATTGGCAACGTTACGTAACGTGATCCGGGATTCAAAACAACCAAAAATTCGCAAAATTCCTCCCATTATGGATTCTCGTTTAAAATATTTAGTATCGATTCGCTTCTTAGAATATTTTTTCTTTAGAGTAGTGTCTTACGTCTTACAGCGTTATGGCATAGATTTATTTAAAAGAGTACGTAGAATATTTTCAACTTTATTGTATTATATTATTTCAAAATTCTGAGTTACTGAATTAAAGCTCGGCTTACGTGATTTTACTCAACACCAATAATAGTATTACAGCATTTACAAAATTGTGAGTATATTAAGTTCATTACCACACAGAATAATGGGTGGATCGAGTTTTAATCCAAATTTCTTTGATGAGTGCCCACACGTGATTGCTGAAACAATGATGTAAGTAATTTAACTGAAAATAAATTCCCGAAAGCGCATATTATCTAACAACAGAAAATAATAAGTTTTTGTAATCATTCTGTAATATCCACAGTTATCTTGAAGACGATTTTATCCGAGCCCACAGTTTTGAGACATACGACGCTACAATCCAAAGTCTTTGGCGGCCATTATGGAAAATCCGCTCCGAGTACCAAGACACTATTTTCCCGATTGATGTGAACACAAAGTTGGTGTGCACGCTCCGGGCAGATATCAACGAAGGTTTGTTTATTATTACCATACATTTTTGGAAGTGCATTCACACATAATATGATCGAATGACAGGTTGTGCGGCTTTGCGCAGAGGAGATACAGAAAATGCCTCAATTGGACTTATCATGCTAGAGGCCGCTTGGTGTTACAAACTGTACTCTGTGTACCTCTCTAAACTCCGAGACTTATTGGCCTGGGTCAGACGCATTGAAAAAGTTACTGAGTTCCGAAAACTTGATATGATTTATGAGTACAATGTTGATATGAACTTTGACCCAGTGAGGTCTCACCGATTCATTAAACATATTGTGTACTCTTTGGATATGGCTGCTGTCCTCAAAACTGCATTACAAGACTCCATCAGTACTGGAAAAAGAGTTTTACAATGTTCGATTGAAAATTTGATGGAAATGTCCAGGATTTATTATCAACTCGGAATCCAACTCCCAGATGACCCATGCTGTCGATCCCTCATGGTCAATTGTTGGGCAAAATTAAGGATAATGCCGCCCATGTCCATGTCAGCCAGGACCGTGACCACGAAACGGACACATGTGGGCAACAAAATCAAGTCGAATTACGCATTCAGATATTATTACGTCTAAACACACAATCGTTCATCAACTTCGCAAAATTAGCATGTCCAACCAGCAGCTCATACGTTTTACATTCAGATTACATTTGAAATTTTTTGACAAAGTATTATTTATCGTCGATTATAGTTTTTGAAAACTGTGATTTTGATTATCAACTTGATCAAAATTTGAAAGAATAAACAATTTGGAACATTAATTCTTTGAAACATAACGCATTGCACGAAGGACGCTGGTTTGCATACTTGTATGTATGACTGTGTTATGTGGCACATTAATAAAGAAACAACCAAACGAACAAACAAAATAATAATATTATCGTTGAATCTTGTTTGTGTCAAGTGTTTGTTATTCTCAGTCACAGAGTAGGTCACTTCGTCATTTGAATGTTAAATTACATGCAATTACATTGGTAATATAACCCCTCACCACACACCGAAATGATAAAGGGCTGCCTGTACCACTATGAGTAAACTTTCTCGGTATAAAAAAAATTCACATTCGTTGCATAGTATGGACATTCGCGGCATATTTTATGTGGAGAGTGGGTGGCTTTCAATTTGGTATATAAGGTGTTCGGCAACTAGTATTTTCAGCAGTGAGGAATAAACCCAGTTAACGGTATTCAACCCTAACCCCGGTACAGCGAAACAGCAGGGGCTGACGGCTGACCCATACTATTACCATTATGCCTCAAGCCGATATCTAGAACGTATGGTATTTATTCAAGTTTTAAAAGAAAAACCAGTGACCAATATCTTTTTGTAAGAATCGGGGTAAATTGTGTGTCACCCGAATACCAGACGCCAAGTTCTACCGGGAATTGTGAATACTTGACGTGGTCGTCTTTTTACCTTGCCGTGCCATTCCTTCCTTCATTTCTGCATGGTGGAGGTCGTGAACAGTTCATTTTTCAGTTATTATCAGAGTTGGAAAGATTTCGTTGTTCACTGCTGAGTTGTCTGGTGTCCTGTTCTGCGCGCTGAGAGGAGTCGAGATTCTGCAAGAAGGCGTGGGTGGTTTCGGTGTGATCTTGTCTGTTGCCTGAGGTCAAAAGGTATGGTGACCATTTTTTTTGTAAAAAAAAATGACACTTTGTTGAAATTAAACTCGACTAAAATTATGAGAAGGGAAGTGAAACTGGATAATTTTTATAAAAATTGCCAAGAAGGGAACACGGGTGAGGTGACCGACCAAAGTTGGTGTGTAAAATCGGAACCGTGATTTTTCCATTGGGTTTCCACTTGAACTGAATTCATTTGAACACCAATTTTAATTTTTTGATGTACTGATTTTTGCATAATTGAATGTATTTATTAAGAACATTTAAAACAAGCAAGGAAGTCCGTACTATTACTATTTAACTATCACGGGGGGAGTAACAAATTGTATATCTCAATTTTTCCAAAAAGTCCGGTCAATTCGACGTAGTTCTTCTGACCTAATTATTTCACCCACAAAACTAGTCCAACATTTTGGGTCACCCTCCTGACCTGAATATTGGGGTTATGATAAAAGCATGCCATTTTGTCAGTCATTATCCATTAGTTTTTTACTGTCCTCAATGGAGTTAGCTGGAAAATTCCAAAGCTTGACCTTTGACCTCTCCTGATGAAGTTGAAGTAGAAATCCAATGCTGAATCATGTAAAAGATGAAAAATGAATCCGTTATTTCATCTCTTGTATGCTTTATCATTGTTAGAGCTCGTAACGGTTCGGTTCAAACCGTAAACCGAACCGCGGTTTCGGTTCGGTTCACGGTTCGGTTTGAATGTTAAACCGAACCGAACTTTCGGTTCGGTTTAACGTCGGTTTCGGTTCATTGGTCAAACCGAACCGGAAACCGGTAAACCGAACCGTAAACCGGTTTTTTTTGTAAGTCAAT
>JAQFYE010003007.1:0-16385 GCA_034694305.1 Protaphorura glebata
GGTGTGACGGGCAATGTTTCAACGTCATCAGGGATTGGGAGCTCATTATTTGGTGGATTATTTCTAACATCTATAAGAAGTCCATAAGACTTGGAAGTAGATGTGTCTTCATCTGATGCAGACTCAGACTCATCAACCAGCTCATCATCTTCTGAAGAATCATCCTCCGAGGAAGTTGGAATATCTGGAAGTGGGCGGCTTGCTAGGCCTTCTACGAATACAAATTAAAGGAAAACAATCAAATATTAATATAAAAAACTCAAAAAAGGGGCAGTAAGATCCAGGAAGCTACGATTGACTTAGTTAGCCAAGATGTTAGCCATTCAATCAAATAATTTAAATAACTCCACTGTCTGATGGCAACGTTAAAATCGCCGTTCCAATTTCCAAAACTTTAGCGCCATTGATACAATTTTTTTAAAAATAGCGTCTTTAAAAATTCTGACACATCTAATGAAATCCGACATGTTATAAATTCTTTAATCTACTCCTAGTAGTTTTTTAAAATGTCTCATTAGGCAAGCCATAGACGAATTCTGATTAGGAATTCGTATGTATTCTTACCTTCTATCATTCGACGATATCCTTCATCCTTATTCAATATTGTGGACGGTGGCAATGAAGCTAATCTTGGTGGTGGTAGTGGTATGCCTTCATTTTCCTCCTTCATATTCTTCTGTCCGTTGATGAAAGGACCATTATCTTCGTCTGGCATAAATTTTGTATTACCCTAAGAGAGAACATAAACAGAAGTATAACATTAGTTAAAACGTAATAAAATAAACTCAACAAACAGTAGGACATTGGACATCGGGCAGTGCCCTTTCCTTATCATCCCGTTACATTACATTTCTTGGAAAGGTTTTAGTCACTTCAATTCAATCAAATCCAGCTACTGCACTGTTCCTACTCGATTCACCACGTTTACCCTCCCTTTGGGGGTTTATATTCCGTACACAGACAAAAGTAAAAAAAAATTGTTGTGTTGCAGAAAATTCTATGTCGAACGTATAAAAAAAATTATGGTTAACGATATGCTCATACACGGAACGAATTTCCGACGAAAACTGACGACCTTCTGGATTTGGATTTGATTCTTCATATATTGATCAGAGTAGATTTGCTAAATCCATATTAATTAACCTATAAATTGTATATCTCATTCATTTTTTAAAGGTATACGCATCGGAAATGTGAGGTTCATTGATTATGAACCACTCTGTACTTACTTCTGCCAACTGTTGCACTCCTTCTAGAATGGCCAAATAAGAAAATCTGAGTTGATCAGCCGTTTGAATGAGTCCCATACGAAACTTTCTCATCTCAAGTAGAACTTCTTTGACATTCACACGTATTCCTTGTTCCATCTGTGCAAAAAAGAAGGAGAGATATGAATATAGCTATCATAACACACATACACGTGCAACCTCTCAGGGACTGCTCTACGTCTAATTAATTCTAAGAAATCATGACTACCGAAGGTTCTCAAGCTAATGCGGCTTGTGGCGTGGCAAGACTTAACTTATCCGTTCACGACTTCGGACGGGTCAGAATAAAAAAAATAACCTCTCTTTATACTGCATGACATTTCACAAGAAATTCAATTGGGGTTGAATAGAGTCATAAAAAATAAGGATTATGTTTTAATCAAATACAATGGTCAGTGTTGAGTAAGTTGACTTTCAAAAGTACGTATAAAAGTACCCGAGGAGACTAACCCTGGCAAATTCAAGAAAGGCTAATGCAAATATGGGCATACCGTAACAGATAATTAAACTTCAAGTTTAATTTTATTACACTCATAACGCACCTCATCACGCAACACGCAATTACGGTGTTTAATGCCGTATTACTAATATTTGGTAAAATGAATTCGACATTCAGAATTTCTAAAACCAAAAATAGATGAACCGGTCAAATTAGTTCAACATTTTATTTCGGCATGTAATTCCAAAATGTATAAGATCGATCGAAAAACCACTCAGGTTCAGATTCAGTGTGTGATTATCTAATGCTTCATTTCACGAAAAAAAGTGCAATACTTTGGTAAATTATAATTCCAACATCCTCTTCAGCAGAATTTTCTCTGGAGATAAATTTATTATCTATAGTAGTCAGCTAATCAAATAAAAATAAATTCACCGTACCTACTTAATGACGAACGTGCCAATTACAAGAATAAGACTGACGCTGTTAATTTGAAAATTTTAATCGTCCATCATGGCAGACTAGGTAACCTTTACAAATTTCTGGTAAAATTAGAGTCGCCATATTTCTACGAAGGCAACGACAAACCAAAAGATAACCTGAATTCCCTTCCGCTTAGACTTTCAAATAAAATTGCATTGAATCCCAACGTAAAAGATCAATGCTTTATTGCATCAGAAATAATGGGGAAAAGCCTAGACGGAACGGAAACAAATTCCTGTAACTAAATATTTCTGCAATCGCTAGAATTCTTGGATTTAATGTGAAAAAAATTGCTTGAAATGAATGAAGTCCAAAAGGACTATGGCATGACGATATGAGTGTATTTCTAGCGAAACAACCAAGTTAAGTGGCGCTGTACTGCTACACAGCCAATTAAATCGAATGAACCATGAGTGACAGTCCAGCTTATGGTTGAAAGAACCATGCCATGAGTGATACCAATATTTATAGTCGAGACGAAATAACCATTAGTGAAACTTTTCGCCCTAAGGTTCTTTGGTTTCGTCCATGAGTAACACTGACGGGACTATGATCGAAAGCACCTAGATCAGTGACACTGGAATTTAGGTCAACACGAAACTGTTGACTCGCATTATATAGCGAGCTACCCTTAGTATTAGTCCGATCTTGCCCAGCCAAAAATGTTTGGTGACAATCTGAGAACGCGTATGCATACCTACCAAAAAGCACCCATGATAAAAGCAAAAAAAATCTCGGTACTACATCTGTTGCAATAATTAACTTTAACATTAGTGCGACTTTAGTTCTAGTTCTAGATCGCATCAGAAATAAATTTGTTATTGTAGACCTTGGCAGAGTTCTACCCCTGTCACTGAAACCTATTTTCCATCCCTCTAGAAGGCTAGATTTCAAGATAAATTTTAATTTTTGGGCAAAAATTGGTTTTATTCAGATTAGAACCTATAAACTACTAGGAATGAGATGTCAGATTTCTTAATAATATGAATAAGCATATTGTCGCAAAATGGATTCCGACCAGGTCTAATAATTCAACACTTCGTACAACGCAAAAGACAGCCGTACTGTACGTAAGCAGTATGGTACTGCCGGCCAATCGAATTACGAAATACATGAATATATTTACTAACTTTGTTGTTTTGTTGACTCTTACTCTTACACAACTAAAAAATTGACAGATTTCTACCGTATATGAATATATCCATGAATATATTTACTAACTTTGTTGTTTTGTTTACTCTTACACAACTAAAAAATTGACAGACTTCTACTGTAATTGTAAAATATTTCCTTACCATGAGAAGACAAGAGTCGGCTAAACAAAAAGTGCCTGATCGACCAATCCCAGCCGAACAGTGGACAACTGGAGGACCTACATCAGACTCCAGGGCTCCACTATCTCTAACCGCTTGAAGGAAATGTAGGAAAGCTCTAGCAGTTGAGGGAACTCCAAAATCTGGCCATGTAGTATAGTGAAATTGTAGAACTTCACGTCTATTACCGGTTGCCACTTCTTCAATCCTGATGAATGAAATAAATCATGTCAAAAATTAGTTTAGATTATTGGCATCATATGAAAATCACCCTTTATGACTAACTTACTCGAGAATTCTCTCCACGAAATGTCGGGATTCTTTTTCAGATATAAGGTGAACACGAAGTCCGACGTCTTGGAACTCCATAGTAGCGTCTATATTGTCACCCGTGTCTCCATTCCGACTGATCCGATCACTTTGTCCAACTGGCCAGTACTGATGACACTTGATCTATGAAATCAATATGTTCAAGTTGAAAATCTTTCAAAAGTATCCCATAAAATTTATCTCAGGTTATTCTCCAGCCGTTCATTAAAGAACAAGTATCGTGTCCGGACCTAACATATTTAGTTAAAATGACCCAGAAATTCACCTTACCTGATTTTTCTCGATAACTTTGTTGAGCATGAGAACGGCTTTTGACTTTTGCTCCCAAACCATGAGCCAAAAATGACCGGCTGTTTGTGGTAAAGCTCCTTGGGTTAGAATATAATTTCTTCCTGCTTTTGGTACCTGAGAAAATCAAAAGATTCATAAAGTAAAACTCAACATAATTTTTTTTTATTAGTATGCGTACAAGAATTCTGAAACCGGGTCCGAATACTGACCTTGACAAAACTGGCATTGATATAATTACAGGGTCCGTTGTGAAGGATGACACGACTATGGTCAAATGGACTCACATCCCTGTACCGATTTAACATTTTATTTGCAGGTTGACGGGCTTCTCCACAGGGGTAGTCATAACTTAAACTCTCATTTCGTATTGCCTGTAAAAAATGTAATTTAAATTTTAAACTTTCAAACTCATATCATACCAAAAAAGGGTTTCACATCTTAAAACAAGGATCACTAATTCCATTCCTTCGCATTTGTTTGAAAAACTTCGCTGAAAGATAAAACTGTCATGTGTCGCTAGAAATTTAAACAGTCTCTAATTTTGGCATTGCACACCTGTCCAGCCCTATAATTCCATTCTATTGATTTTGCAGTCAACAGTACATTTTAGAACTTCTTTTCTATTTATAGCGTTATATTTATAACAAGATACAAAATAAATATTTGCATCCTGATAAAAAGACGCTGAATTTAATTTCGTCCGTTGCGAAACTGAAAAGCCATACAATGGCTTGACCAGCATTAGATAGGACGGGAATAGAATAGAATTTATGACTTGTACAGTCAATAAAAATTAAATTAATTTTATCTGATGACACGCCGGAATTGGTTAACCCCGAAGATTAAATTCCTTGCGAATCTCATCTGTAGAATTAACAAAAGACTTACGCTAAATAAAGATGGCCAACCCACAGTATTGTCAATACTTTCAACTTCGGCTCGGATGGCTTGCAAATTTTCCTCCATCTTAACGTTCTTCGACCACGAAAATTGTCTTAAAAAGCTGTCAATGAACCCCTTAGATTAGTCGTTTCGTCGTCACAAAAATATTATTCCTCCAAACGGCTGGCCACTGAAATTTTGATTCTGTGGAAATAAAAGAATATGAACACACAAGTTAGACTCAAAATCAGAACCAAGTTCAAGAACTAGAAAAATAAGACTGACATTCCAAATTCCACGCAGTTTCCTTGTATTACGTATACGTATGTATGGAGTATGATTTTTACCTAATGAGTAGATTTTAACACGGACATATGACAAATACAAAATACGACTGAAGAAATTCCTTACTTCGTCAGGCTACTGACCTAAAATATATAATGTACTTTTTCCAAGGAAAGTCAACTCTAATAGTAATAACACTAACACACACGACACGACGACACACGTCGTCAAGCAATTTCCGGTGTTTCTGTCCGTTACCAGCAAATAGACAGTAAATATGCCTCCACATCTACGCCGCTAGTCAGGGACACAAATCCAGGAATTTTTAACAATTGACAAATTTCCTATGATTTTAATCTCGAATCTGCGATTTAAACCCATGGTCATTCAAACACACAAACTTTTCCTTCCAATAGGATATCTTAAGAAAAGTTTCATCCTTTCTTCAGAAAAATACAATTTCTACTTCGTTATGTAGAAAATATATGACGGTATGAAGTCTTTCTCCAGTTACATTGTTACATTGTCTCCCACTACTAAGATAAGATAAGATCCCTCGGCCAAACTGATAGAAACCATTCTCCACTAAAATCATACAAAAGTTTGGTCATATCTTACAACTACCTCTTTGAATTAATGAGACTGTTTTTTAAACTCGATTTTCTCAAAATATCAGTTTGTTTTTTAAATAGTTCAAAAAATACCGACTACCAGACTGACTGTTTGGAAAACAAAATCTCATGTTGCCTCAATTCTAAAATTTCTGCCAGGACGTTTTTTAAATATCTGCCAGCAGGTTCTAATGCCAAACCAAGAGTCAAATCGGAATCAATTTCAATCTAATATTTATTTTACTACTTATGGGGTAACCCGGGCTGAAAGTCCCCACTCTCCCCACTGAAAGGGGAATGTGCTAAAAGTCCCCGGTAATACAAATACATGGAGCGTGGACCCTCACATCGAAGGGACTTTTTGCCAAACTATTATTTTACCCAAGTACAAATTTAATTCCGAACTAACGAAACGACTTCAAACAATTTGAAACACATGAGATACAGGTATCACAAATCCCTCTTAACCCCAAAAGAATTGAAAATTGTGTAAAAATCTTTTACTTCTTCAATTACTATGAACTCGTGGAGCACAAGTAGGATCGATTACTGATAAGGCACACACGACACGACACAACTTTGCTGACAGAAGTAAAAATTGTAAATGAAGTCCTTGACATCTGGAAGGTAAACTCAAACGCTAATGGACTGGAAATGGAAATACTAAACCAAGGAGTTCCTGGAATGCGGTATTAAGCAATTATTATCTGGGCTCCTGGCCTAGGCCTACGATTCCTTTCCTAACCGTACCTTTTTCTCCTAACAATTTACAAGGAATAGATTAGGACCAAAGATGTAAAGAAGACGTACAGGGTGTGGCATAACTACCCCGCCAATCTCTCCTCGTGATACAATCAGAAACAGAAACAACTTCTCAAACCATCATTGAGCATTCTCGTAGCGTCTGATATTCCTACCCAATTAGGGTTAAAAACCCCTGCGTATGCAAGGTAAAAACATCACAGTAGAGGAAAAGTCGGATCGGAACTTAGATTATGAAAATATTATTAGCTAAAAAGGTAAAAAGCTATGAACCACCCTGTATATATTTAAACTCCTGAGGTTGAGTGTTGAGGTTACATTGGATTGTAGTTCAATTCAATAGAATCCTTGCCCTCTGCCTGCCTCGTGTTTCCATACGTTACTCGTGTTTTTCTCAGATTCATGATGAATTATTGAAAAGTATTGATAAAATGAAATGAAATGAAATAAATTGTGAGAGGAATTAGAATAAAATTCTTGACTCGAGTCTATTCTATTCTAAGAACTGAACGACACACACACACCACACACACTCCAAGGTTGTTCCATGAGTAAAAAGGTAAAGGAAATTATAAAAATTAAATTCATTCCTCTTCATGTTTTTCTAACCATACAAATCCTAAACTCTTCAAAGAAAGAAAGGTTTTAGTTGCTCAGGAAGGAAGGACCGAAGGACGGATGATGGATTCAAAGAAAAAAGGAGACCTGAGACAACGACACGACACAAACAACATGACAATAATGTTTGCTACCCGAGTTTAGAACATGCAATGCAAGGTGGCCCAAAAGTGTCTGACAACTTTGACCCCGAAATCGATACCTTGTATTATAATATTTAATTAAGACGACTTTTCTTCGAATTCTTAACTGTGCTTTATCTTACACTTCAATTTATCCCCAGAATTATTAAAATGATTGAAGTACGGAAGAATTTCCAGAATATGAAATTCAAAACCGCATTTTATAAAAAAAAAATCGACAAAATAAGCTTGCCGATCAGCATAAAAGTTGTGGACCACCCTGTTAAAATGACGAAGCCTTTGAAAACCAGCTACAGCACTTCAGAAGAATCGACAATCGGTCACGAGAAGCACAACTAACGTCAACCTGAACTAAAATATTTGAATCAAACAAAAGTAACAAAGAATGACTGAAGACTGAACGTTGGGTTAAGAAATTACGGTACACGACGCGACGTAGGCGTTCTTAGGATTTATAATATTTTTTGGTGTCAATTAATCATAAATGTAAGGCTTATGTCCATGTCAATCAAAATTTATAAAGAATTGTCTCTATGTTTGTTAAGTCAATACTAAGAGTTTGGTCAGGTACATAAATATGGCCTGAATAACATATCTTGGAAATATAGACCCTGAAGCCGCTAATCATTTCCTATCATTTCCCTGCAATACCTGGAAATACTAAACAAATAGTACTAACTACCTTACTACTTAGGGGCGCGTGCGGTGGCAGATTGCTTAAATAGTCAATGCTAGGACTAACAAGCCATGAATTCCGTTTATTTTGTAGTACTACAGGTATTTCTTACGAAATACTGTTATTATGATACTTCGGATAAAATCCAGGTCGACGAGCTCTCGAGTAAAACTAATGATACTCAATTCTGCACAGCATTAAAATCACTTACGTATTACTCCTAGTCTCATCCGATAAAAATCGACATTAGATTCGGATGCAGTCGGATTGGAATTCGGTAAAATTTGGAAGTCGGATCATACGGCAAAATTATAAAGAAGACTATTAAGAATTCGATAAAATTAGAATGGAGTGTACACGAATTCTGTAAAATTTGGAAGAAGCACGATCGAAATTTGGTACATTTCAGAAGAAGTCGGTAAGAATTTGGTGAAATTAGGATGACGGATAAAAATTCAGGAAAATTCAGAAGTCGGATAGGAATAAGGTAAAATTCGGATGAAAAGAGATATTGCTTCGGCAAAATTCGGAAGAAGCCGGATAGAAATTCGGTACATTTCAGAAGTCGGTAGGGATTCGGTAAAAGTCGGGAGAAGTCGGATATGGATTCGTTAACTCGGAATAGGTCATGCAGACAGGAATGTAGTAAATTTCGATGAAATACGGATTCAAATTCTAGGAAAATCATATAGGGTTTTGGTATTTGTCAGTCGACTGACATGGTTGGGGTACAAAATAAAAGTCGGATTCGGGTTTCGAAGTCAACCAAATCTGTAATTACAATCGGACGAAATCGGCTTCGAGGAAGTCGATACAGATACTAATTCATTAAAAACCAGTAAATTACGGCAAAAATCAACTCATATTCGATTCAAACAGAGTCGGAATCGACAAAATCCTGGTTTGAATTCGAAGGAAATTTTATATTAATTCGTTAAAATGTTGGCTTAATCACCGAAAGTATATGACGACCGAAAATGACGAATTAGTAAACAATTCTAATTAAATTAGTTCAAAACTGCACCAGAAAACAGAACAATTCATCGACAATCAAACTGACCGGATTAATCTACAAGAATAAATACGACGACTTGTAATGCATAAAGCAACTGAACCTATAAAACCATATTTAGTGTTTTACCGGTAGCCTGTTACTGTTACGCAAACCCGCATGTGTCTGCGGCCGTTGCTTCCAGGAATAAAAGCAAAAGCAAGATTAATTTTAAGGTCGTAACATATCGAGCGGTTTACCTCAGGTTACATCAATGTCAACCGTACTCGGCTCGACTCGCAAGTACAAGTACAAGTACAAGTATACCAAACAGTACACCAGAAAGACAGCTGAGCATTCAAAACTGAAGTATGACTTATGCAAAGTAAACAAAATTGGCATTGTGTACTCAACACAATCATAACATACAAATATCCAATTACAATTACCCGGAATTCCTCGTGTTGAATCAATACTATAAATAAACTGATCTCGGTCGTCTTTCGTTCGGATTTAAAATTCCACCATAACTGGAAATATTCTAAATATAAATAAAGGCTCGATAACCTGGTCAAACATTTTCTTTTTCATGTGTGTATTTTAAAGTTTATTTTTGGATACCATACAACATATCAAAATACACACGTTTCATAGGAAATGTACGGTTTGTTCCTGTTTAGATACGATAAGGTACATAAATTGACTTCAATTCCTCATGCGCAAGGCAAGAGTACAACAATTGCCGGTGTCCGGTCCACTGTGAAAACTGCCCTGTCCTGACCTCGATTGACCTCTTACGTTTCCTGGTTTTGTCAACGAATTGCCATAAAACTTCTACTGAAGCAGGTCTACGGTATTTGGCGAAATTCTCAATACCGTAAATCATAACTGCCTGGTTTGCCTGGACAATACTTGCAGAGGTCCAAATCAAAAAGTGCATCGGGCGACATCTATAACGAGGTCATTGAATATTTTTGGGAAGGACAAATACTAAATTCCAAATATGTCAAAAGCTTGTTACCCTTGCCAGGAATCGAACCCGGATCTCCTGATTGCCGGTCAAGTACTCTACCAATTGAGCTACAAGGAACCATTGACAATATTTGGAATTGAGGTCATTGAAGTAAAAAATTCCAATTTCACATTTAGGTCAAGTAATATAAGGTCATAGGGATTCTGCGTGTGGATCAATTACAGCTTGTGATGACCATTTGACCGAAAATGGACTCAACAATTAGAAAGCGCTTATTGACCTTCGGAGACGCCATAATGAGATTCTTTGCAACTACCACTTTAACAAAGGGTTAAATTGCGCATGGTCATAATGTTAAACTACCCAATGGGCATAATGTAAACTACGCGATAGCCGAATGGCCCTAATGTTAAACTGCGGAATGGTCCCAAAACTACCCAATGGCCCTAATGTTTTGTTAAACTACCCAATGGTCGTAATGTTAAACTACTCAATGGTCCTAATGTTAAACTATCCAATGGTACTAATGTTAAACTACACAGTCAAGCAAATGCACTTTACTTTCTATTTTATATTAAACCAAGTAGGACCCGAAAGTAAGATAAAAGTAACTTGACCTTTGACTTCTGGAAGAAATACCAATTAAACTCTAACAAATAGAACCAGACTTACAGAATAATATTACCAAGCCAATACATTATACAAATCTCCGCGTTCGCTATTCGAGATAGGATCTTAAAAGCCTTTCCACTAATTAAATGCGTTCAATAAATTCAAAGGAGGCGTGGCCTATCCCAAACTTTTCTATCACTTTGTTTACTGACTGATAAAAGTGATATTACTACGACTTGACTTGATTTGATCTTCTTGATCAAATAGATTTCATCTCATGCGAAGAGACACAGTGAGACATAGCAAGAACAGCAAATTACAGTACAGAGTCTACATTCATCTACAAGTTCGCACAAGAACTTGTAAGCCGGGGGCGAAGAACGAAGTAATGACGACAAGTTCCAGGAATTGCGAATGGGATTGCCAATTTATAACATTAAAAGCAAGAGCATTGCACGTCTAAATTGCCATTTCATTTATACATACCTAGTTTAGTTAAATAGTTACTCACATTCACATGGTCTTTTTGACGTACGTCCGCCTTACGCTTCACTTATTTGCTTTTAACTTTATAGTCTTGTATTACATAACATTATTAACACGTACAGTACGTACACGGTGCCTCGGCTTTGAAAATACGGATCGGCTATAACTGTCCCTGCGTCGAAAACCTGACACTTTTCGTGAATGCCATTACCCGAAAACTCTAACCGTTAGAAATACACGGGTCAAACGCCCTTTTCGAGGTCATCCGGATCCATAGGCCGAAACCCCGGTAGGCTTCAGTAGGCCTGGCCTAGCTTCGATTTCGTGATTTTTACTGAATTCAGTGTAGATAAAAATCAGTTTTCTCGTAAAACATTACAAATTGTAATGCTATCGGCGGAAAAAATGAATTCGTTGTACTTAAAATGGACTTTCGAAAATCTTAGGAGCCTAGGATGCGAACCTATAGGGGGTTTCGGCCTATGTGAGGATCCGTGATGCATTCAGGACATCACCAGGGCTGATAATCGGAATCGGAATCGGAATTGGAATCGGAAATGATCGGAATTTTTAATGAGATCGGAATCGGAATTCAAAGATTCATTTAAAGTTCGAACTTGATCCGATAACATGATCCGTATTTCTGGATGATTGGAATTGAGATTATAATTGGGATCCGAATTCTCTGATGATCGGAATTCCGATCATGATTTGTATTTTTAGTAATCCTATATTGAAATCATTTTTCTCGAATTTGCTCCGTCCCCGTTGGACATTGCATTGTCGCGGGAGTCAAAAAGTGGAGAATTCGACGGTTTTGACGAATTTTTGATTCGACCTTGGAAAAATTACAAGTTATTAGCATTAACATATATATAAGATTATGTGGCACCTGCAGCTAAAACGTTACCAAAATAAAATAGGTAACAATTTTCAAAAAAAATTGTGAAGATTGGAATTAGAATCGAAATCGGATCCAAATGACAATGATCCAAATTTTAATTTTAATTCGATGATTCGAATTCTTGGTGATTCAAATTTTAATTCGAATCGTATGATCGGAATTTGACTGGATCGGAATCCAAGATTGCAATCGCAAAAAAAATGATCGGAAAAATGATCGTAATCCAAATGATCGGAAAAAATAATTCCGATTATCAGCCCTGGACATCACAAAATTTATGTCGGCCATGTATTCCTAGCGGCTAAAATTGTGTGCCTTTTTCGCAGTGTGACCTTCACAAACGTTGTTCAGGAGGTCAACGGCTGCAACATATCAAGAATCCAGCCAAATACAAGGGCCAACTTTAACTTTAGCAGTCATGACTTTGCGGTGCCTGTCCTCTTATTGATAACTGTCTTCTACGTGACAATACAAATTCTGGCATGAAATCCAGCCGTGATTGTGCCATACAGGCAAAATAATCAAAATGTTACTGTATGCCAGCCTGTAGAGCTACAATATACACCACCAAAATATTTCACTCTGACGTGAATTTTCTATAACTGTTTACCATACTAAACTCAAAAAAATTGGCTTAACAAATAAAATAAAAACTATTATCGAGAAAAATTAACGTGTTTCTGTACCAGGGTCACTCAAATCGAACACAGTTTCTGCGACACCCTACATTCGCGTTCCCTAAGTACTAAAGATTAGAAAATAAATTCCCATTTATTAATTGCTTTGCAGCTTGCAGCAAACGTCAAATTACATTCTCGAGAAAAATTTCAATGAAAAATAAATGATGAATGAATGAGACATCAATATTCAATACCTTAGAACTACTTGACTCGACTTACACGTCCTCATTAAAATTAGATAAACAACTTACGTATTAAAATGTAAACTACGGTACGGCACGGGACGGCACTGCACGGCGTGGCTTATGCAATTCTTGTTATCAAAATGTGTAATTAAACCTGACGTTACATTATGCTACATATGTTAATTTTCATTCAATAACATGTTACACATTCTCAGAATTGAAGTGTATCATGTAAATGGAACTGAAAAAAAAAAGAGATACAGAAAAATTAGTCTCCTACCCTACTAGAGAACAGTGAACTGAATTGAATAGTAGTCATTTTGACGTGCAAATCTTTTTTTTTACGACCGAGCGAATAACTACGGATGTGATGTTATAAATTCCTGGAAACTAGAAAGTCAGAGAGGAGAGACAGGAAAGCACAGAAAGGAAGGAAAACTAGAAGGAACTGACAAGGAAACCATTTTTCGTGTCAAAAATGGACAGCTAACCAAAGGAATTTATTTAATTGACCACAAGTATGACCAAATTGTCGGCTGAAAAATGTTTAGTCCGTGAAATTATATTGCAATCGAGCTATATTCTAAAGAAATTGTCCCAGAAAATGTCAACCTGTCTAAATGCTTTCAAGAGGTATTGGTCACATTGGAGATTCCCCTACTACTAGGGGTAACTTACATAAGCAAAATGAGAAGTAGTCCAATCTCTACGAAAAAAAGTACATGATGCTGAGTCACCGGCCAAGTCTTACAAAAAATGCCATTAAATATATGCGTGTAATTTTTCTCACACGAGCTCGTGAGCGTCAGGGGTAATTAAAATTGAAGCAATTAAATGGTGAACGTTTGAGCCGATTCCGAGTACTACACTTGCCAGAATTTCCTTGTGAGCTAAAGCTAACAGACTAACACTTGACAATGAGTAATGAAATCATTAGCCAATGTGAAATGCACGGGCATGCACGCATGAATGACTGAAACTAATGAGAGAATGAGTACGGAACGGACTACGAAGTATGCATTGAAATGACGAATCAAAAATGTCGACCGACGACTTCTACAACCTTTCCGGTAATTTCCATTGGAATTGTTTTAGCTTATTTGTTCTCAAAAACAATTCATTTTTCTTTTTTTAAATTATAAATTACTTCACATCACAAGCATGCTTGACACTTCATTCAACTGGGAAGGACAACAATAAAAAAACGTTTGAATTCAACAAGGTCTTCCTTGCTGACTGCTTGTTTTACATTCCGGACATATACTTTTTACTACGTGCGCGAACTACCAATCAGTAATTGTTCTTTCTGGATTGGAATGGATTGGATACATATTTAAGTCATAAACTTCATAGCTCACAAAAAATAAACATCAAAGACGTCAATCAATGAATGCCGCTAATTGCGACCGTAATTAAACTGTAACTATAATTAAAATAGCTAAATAAATAATAGTGGAACATTAAATAACAATTGAAATTGAAACTGAAATCATCTCAACTTGTCAATTTCCTTTCAACACTTTAACCTTGTGAGACCCTTGCCAAAAATATCTATTTATAAGATACATGGGTCTAATTTTACTACTTCTTCTATTTGAAGAAAGTACACTAACCTAAACCTTTCAACAACCAGGTGAAAAATGTACAGACAGTAGAGAGACAAGTATTAAATCTATTATTGTACATTGCACTTGTACTTCGGAGAATCTCAAGACTAAGACAAGACACTCTGATACCACGTGTACTGTTGATTTGAAACAAAACGGAAATTGTCCAACTAATGAGTAATTATATCACGCCATACCTACCTTTCTTTCATATGTAAAATATTAAAAATATGTTGTCACCTATTGCGTCAACTATCAAAACCAATAATTGACACAAAAATAGTAAATTACTTTGGAATGCTGTAATTGCCCCGGAAGTTAAGACTACGAAAGTACATAATGTCACCTCGGTTATTTGCGTCAAGTCTGACAGACGACAGACGTCATCGAATAGATCAGTTTCAGCATTCCTCGAATTCCAATTCCACAAGCTGACTGTTACAGGGTTAATTAATTATAAGTCTATGAGGTCCATACTAATTCTAAAAACTAATTATCTCCGAATTTGAACCAATACTATTAAGAAATCGAGCCACGACTTTACGTAATGAGACCGGTTTACTAACCGAAGAGGTCATTGACCTACAGGCATGCACTGTACACGCATGGGCGTCCTTAATTGCTTAACCCTCAAGTAAACGTATTCAACAATAAATTGACGTACTCCCGTACCTAAACCATATTTTTGCCTTGCCTGTCATTGAGATTGAAGCCCGAAATTCGTAAGTACCGAATAATGAAGGAAATTAAAATAGTTCATGAATGTACCTGAACGAAAACTAACAGTGAACGATCAGACGAAAGCAGACATAAAAATCCATTGAAAGCTTGAAACTATAAACGGAATTCCAATGTCGGAACCAAATAAACAATCAGACATTAAACATTCCAGTTAAAAAAAAATTTAAGTGACCGAGCCAAGCACGGGCAACTGATTCCATGCCATGAAGGAGGCCACTGGAAGCTCAGCGAGTAATAAGAAACCGACAGTTTCTACGTCCTGGAGTCACTGAACAGATCACACATACGGAACTCCACAGCTGCAGTGTCCAGTATAACTAAATACTTACTTACTAATGTACCCGTTTTTTAAAAATCCATCTGTTTCTCCCTTAAACACAGACATAAATTACCAACGAGGTATGATTTAAATTGATTTACCTAAGTAATGAGTGACCCGACTCCGACTGAATTACAACTACAATGAACCTATTAATTTAAGTGGACTGCATTAATACTAGAAATCTTTTGACTGTAATAACAAACGCAAACGGGCTCACATCAGAATCCAACGATAAGGCAAATGATCTAAATTGTAAAATTTTGACTTGTAGTTGTATCTTCTCTACTAACTCCGTTGAAAAATTCGGTGTCACTGAAACTGAACTGGTCATTCGCTCACACCGAATTTGTTTCGAATTAAAAAAAAGTGTCCAGTCATCACAGTGTCAATTTCAAAATTTTGGGTAAATTTCTACACATCGAGAATATTCAATTTTCCACTGACTGGAATTAAAATTAGCTAGTTAGTCAAAAGTGGATACCGAATCTGACCTATCACTCAAGAAGTCAATAAAAAACGAAACTTTTACTTGAGCAAAATTAAAACACTACACTGGCTGATCAGTGAGTGATTAATTAAATATGTCTAGAAAACCTGCCTGCACTCATACGTAGAAAAATATTGGATGTTGGACTTTAGTGCGGTGTCCCCTTCATTCACAATAATTAACACAATCACATTCACAAAACTACAAAATTTGAGAATAATTATTGAAAGAAATACTTAGAATTAGTTATAGTTCTACCTATTACTTGATGTAATTTAATCTTATCAAAATGCATG
>JAQFYE010003008.1:0-16383 GCA_034694305.1 Protaphorura glebata
AGCCTTAGGCTAAATTGAAGTTGACAGCAAATTAGTATGAACATTTTTTTAAATAAAGGTGACACGCCCCAGACGTATAGTCCGGACAGCTTGTGGTTGTACATTAGAACTGCAACATATGCAAGAGTCGTACTTGTATTGATATTCGTATTTCCTATTTCGTCAAATCATGTGTCACTCTACTAAAACTAACCTGGATAAAATGTGTTAGGTCATGCATGGAATGGATCACCATGGATCTAGGTGAACAAGACATAACATGTCGTCACACCGACATGGACAGAGACTTCGAGGAAACTTGTCTTTTTTAATGGATTTAATCTTAATTTCCTTACGCGTACAGTCATACAAAATTAATACCCATGAATTAAAGAACGTAGGAACCTGGAACACCCTACGATATGAATACCTTTCGAAATTGGACGTAAAATGCAATATGTCAACTCAACGAATGTACGTATTTGTAGTATAGCCTAGCCCGCGTCTAGTTTCTAGTTTCTAGTACATATAAAGTCAAAATCTAATAAATGAGAAGAAGGGGGAGAATTTATGGATCAAACATGGGATTTTCGCAGCCCGGGTTTCGTCGAGGGAAATTAACCCTCCTCCAATTTCAATAAAAGAAAATTATTTTGTATCCGGAAATCTGAGGAAACGTGAATTTCCTTCCTTCTTGAACATTTTTACTTTTCGTGAGATACACCCCTCCCAAAATAATTTTGAGCAGACTTATATTAAACCATAGCTATGTGTAATTAATCCCGAGGCTCATTTAATTAGACGCATAAGGGGATAAAGCAGCCCAGGCAAGGACATGATAAAATAAAACCCACGAAATGCATGCATCCCATGCAATGCAATAATTACATTGCACATTTGAATATTGAGAATAAACAAGTTTTACTTTTGAGCTTTTTTGCCAAGCAATTCTATATGCCCTAATCAATTAAAAAAAAACTGAAGGTTAAATCTTTAAAAATGAGGTGGTTTTGATGGTTCCGTTCATTCCTTCAATTTTGCAAAATAAATTGGCAGAATAATTATTACATTATGGAAGTTGTGTTATGTATTAAAGGATTATTTTTTTCCCCTGGGTCTGGGCAGCAGGGCATGAAGAATCAGATTTGAAACTTGTTTCGCCTCCGGTCAAACTATCACGTTTCGCCCTTGACAGTAAATACATCATGTGCACAAAAAAGTTCCAATTCCTACATGAAGTGTTGCTGTATATTAAAAAAGTTTCACTCCCAATTTTTACTCTCTCCTTAATGCGCAATAATGTTACAAAAATCAATATTACAACCGAACCAACTGTAGTACTCTCAATGTTTATTTCAATTAATTCTATTCAGTGAATTACTGCCATATCTGATTGCAGAATATCTAAATAAACTTAAATCATTTTAATTTTCGCTTTTCATCATAATAATTTAAAAGAAAAATCACCCATCCTGTTTTGATATATATTTGGACTAGAATTTAAATTATTAATATTAAAGCACGAACGGTCCAGGACCAAAAACAATATGGAAACTAATCAGAATACTGAATTAGTAATTACCGAATTCTCTGGGGAAAGTAAATAAATGTAAAATCAAAGCAAAATAAAAAATTACCCCAAGATATTTTGTCACTTTTAACCGATAACTCAAAATTACAAAGAAATTAACTAAAAATTCTACCAATCCTAAGAATGGAAAAAATTGACAAGAAATTAAGACTTTCCAGAAAGAATTCCAGAAAGATGACAATGAATTTCAGGTTTTAACAATTCTGTGAATTGTTTAATGTCTTCAGTTGATCCATAACTGAGTTTCATGAGAATAGACATGTTTCATTTTGAAAGTTGTTCAATTCCTAGACATGTTTTTACCCTTCCATTTCTATTCCATCTTAAAATCCCCCCAGGAGAGAAGTCTTCGTCGTCATTTCGTACACACTCATGTACATTTTGTTTGCATCCTTTAATACTGATGAAAAGCTAAGCTACTGCGCAATCCCCCCAAATCATCAACCTTTAACCAAACTACTAATACACGTTGTCCTTTCAGTCCCTTTGTGTACAACTACTAGATTCCAAACATTTTTTGATGTCAAAATATAAATCAAAGCAAACTTTTAGACACTCGATCCATCCATCTCCATACACTGTTCAAACCTTCAAACCAAACCAATACTGTTGTTCTGGGATAACAAGGCCATGACATGTTTCTTTACGACCAATTTATTAAACTAAACATGTGTTGTTATAATAATATTCTGTTAAACCAGGCATAAAATTACTAGGACGGTAATCCAATATCATACCCAATCCATATGCTCACACTTTGTAATATAGATTAGAAAATAAAATAAAATGTCGCTCTCAAATTATCCCATATGTATATTCGCACATCGGAAAGCCTTGAAAATTAATTTCAAATATATAGTTTAATTTAAAAAAAAAATCTGTTCAAAATTACTAAAAATAGTATCGTAAAGCCATGTACAAGATCATGTCACATTTGTACCCTAGAGTCTCTATCGATGTCAGTACCGATTGATTTAAGAATATAAATTGCGAATAAGAATTAGATGATTCTTTGTTTTTTAAATTGAATTCTATTAATATTTTGGAACATTTGTGCCCTAACCGAACTTGATAGAGATCAAGATAGAGATAAAGAAAAAAAAAAGTGTATGATGTATATTTATGGGGAGTGAAAGAGCCCAGGAGGGAATGTGATGCTGGAGTGTAGGGTCATGCCAAGGAAACCTTTCTTTCAGGCACTTGCACTTTGCAGAAGAATAGATCCGTTAATCTCCTGCCAGATTCTCTTGCGTTAGTCATGTCATGCTACACACAGTGTACGAGAGTAAACTCAAACATTATAACAATAGGAGTGCCAGAACCTCATAAAAGTTACAAATCTCAGCGTCGTCACATCACGCGGAATAAACCATCTTCTCATTGTTACTCACTAATCTCTCCCTATCTTTCTAAACAAACACTACACATCTCACAATATGCAAAAATTAAAGTGCTAAATCCGGGCCGAAAACAATTGGGTGTGTCAAAACCAATGACACGATGTTTTGCTAAAAAATTCTCAGAATGGGCGGCACATAGAAATGCATTTTGATGTCACGAATGGCTGAATTTGGGTGACAAATGATATGTGGGGTTATAATCATCCAAACCAATAAAATCACATGACCTTCTGCTCAGAAATCCTAAAAAATATTAAAACATATGCGAATGTGTTGAGAAACTGGACGCAGGCCTTAAGTGGCCACCAACTGCAAGAGTAAAACAATTAGGCACAAAAAGGTCACCAGATCTTATGCAACAGATGAGAAATCCCAGAAAATCATGCAGAAATTCAGATACAGAAGATTCTAAAAATAACGACGTGATCACCCAATCATACGCAGAAACAGTTAAACTTGTACAGAACTGTCAAACTGCTATAAACATTGAAGAGTATCATAGGTCACCACCAAAGGCTATCATCTTGACCTCTGGCTTGCTCAGAAATCCCGGGCAACCAAACGCTAACTGGATTTGTATTCAAAGGATAGCGACACGACCTTATATGGGTAAATAAGTAGTGGGGGACCCACGCTTTCCGAGGTTCAGCTTTCTGAATACGATAAAATAAAACCCTAGAAAGGACAAAAAATTTCATGTTTAGTAGAAACACAGGAGAATGGGAAATGCCATTCCTGCCTGTAGGGACACAAACTGGTCTTTAATATTTCTTCCTTTCTCCCCTTCCTTCCTTCATTCTAAATGGGTTTGTGTGTAATAGTAGTGGTGATGGAATTCATAATAAGACCATGCAGAACTTGAACTCCAAAGAAGAAACGAATTGAGATTTTTTTAAAAACTTTTTACTTACATTGTACAATGAAAATACAGATACCGTAGAGGTAGAACTAGAAGGCACGTTTTACAACAATGCAATATATGCAAGGTGTTCACACAAATGCTTACAAGGAACTCCTTTCATACGTAAAACCCAGTCAATTCACGGATATTATGGTTTCGTCGGGAGATAAAATTAATTTTTCTTACTAGCCTGATGTTGCCGATTCTGTGAATATTTCATTCAGGGGAATATAAGCCTGGAAGGGTAAAGTCGCGTAGTTTCAATTTCTAGCAACGAAAGAAAATTATATCTGCGGACAAATCGACTCTTGTGTAACATCTCGGGTTTCTTTTTGAGCAGATCAGAGTAATACACTTGAAAAGGGTTCCTAGTGAAGCCCAACAAAGTCCATCCAAAATTACTATTGTGGTATCCATGGACAGAGAAAATGAGTGTAGTCATACTATAGTCATTCCATGAGGAAGAAAAGAAAAAGAATGGAAACCCATCCATCTAGATAAATTGCTTTGTAATTACTAAAACCAAAAATTAAAACGAGAGTTCTTGAGTCCTTGGGACCCATTATTACGCATTACGCGAACACAATACTCAATATGTTGCAGTCTATGTTTATTTTTAGGTTACCTACATGTATATGTATTTAGCCTTGGCCAAATGGATGTGCGTTCTGCATTCTGTCATTTCATTCTTACTCGACACTATTAATTTTTTTTTACACAGATTAAGTTTGTTGAGGGAACTCACAAAAAGCCCACGGTTTCATTATTAAGAATAACCGCTGAACTAAAATCAATCAGAACATTCAAAAATGCAATTCCCAAATTGTTATTTAAAAAAAGAGCCCAGGTGCCACTGACTTGCAAAACCTCCGGATATCTGTCATCACGAGATTCGTTGTGTTATTTCAAAAAGTTCGAGTTCTAACTTTAGAATTAAATTATACCATCAAACAGAATTAAAATGGCCGAAGTCCAAAGAAAAATCAATACGACTAGGCCAAATAAATGCACTTGCCATGAATTGGAAATATGGACTACAACATAAACCCATCAAGTACAAAATTCTGCGTCTCATTCTCATCCCATCTCATTTCTCTCCATTCGTCTAACCCGCAGACCCAAGTAACAATAATTTTCTGTTATCTCACATTATGAACAAATAAATAAACAAAAGAGAACAGACTTGATAAAATGAAATACCCTGTCCTCACTCTCTTACAATTAGGACGTTCGAATGATGATCAGAATCAAAAATACAATTTAGTTTCATAGAACATTTGTTCATTTTGTGTTCTTTGAGGAAAAAGGTATATAAAAGTTTTGCGATAAGTTTTTCCCCTACGAGCTTGCTGCTCCTGATGCACGCCCTTAAGTACGGGGCAGCATATTGTTCTGTATTAACTCGAAATCTCCCAAATTTTTTAACATCACCCAACACTCAAGTACTAAACTAACTAATTAAATTCATCCTAGTCCATGGTAACTGTTTTTACTAAATTCCCGTAACACTGTTCTGCACCAAAAGTAAAGGGCAATAAAAGGATACATGTCTGGCCCAGAATACAGAGACCTGGGAACAATTTTCGGTGTCACTCTCACTCCACGTCAATAAAGTCGTCCCATTTAGTCCCTATTCTAAAAAAAAATCCTAACCCAGGAGTTTATTGTTGTAATCATGAGTAGAATTGTAAACGGAAAACTGTCAACTCTTGACGTCGTTGGAAGTAGTGACAACTGTGACAAAAATGTCACTACAACATTCCATTACATTTTCAGATTAATTAATTTTAGCCATAGCCATCTCAATTTCCTTTTGCGAAATACATTCCGTGAATTCGATTTCTTTAAAGTGAGAATTATTGTTTGAAATTAGAAATCTCCCAAGAAATTATAGAGAAAAAAATCATTCGCAGAAAATAAAGAAAATTAGATCACAATAATACGTAAACTTTAACCCCGCACAGATCCGCGCTTATTTCATTCTAAAAGCATTCGTTTGTTTGCCTGCTTGCTCGGTTGCATGGATCATCGATCGCAGGACGGAACAGATAAAAAAAGGACGAATTCTTTATACCCTTCCTGAAAATTAATACCTTGCACTTTATTGGAAAAGACAGCTGAAAGGGGAGGAGAAATGGGGGAAAAGGTAACACAAACAACTTAGAACTTGGAACTTTGCCTTTCCGTATTGCCTTTCAAATCTCTAACTTTGACATGATATATTTTTCGAAAAAATTTCAAACTTCTATACAAACATACATTTAATAACATTTTTCACTGATCTTTAACAGATTTAAAATCATTTTTGAGAAATCACGTACTATATTTTTGAAGATAGTCAAAAACTTATTCCGCAATTCATGGCTAAAGACCGTATTAATCATTCTATTGTCCTTAAAACCCTCAACAAAGTCCTATGGCCGTGACAATTCAGGACAGATAAATTTTTCATCAAATAATTTGATTATAGATAAATTACTATCAATCAATCAACCAATAATTAATTTTTCAGTTAAGTCAACTGACCAATTGGTGATCTTGCGATTCAAGCAAGAAGGAACTACAATACTGTTCAAATCCTTGGGTTAAAATACGAAAAAATCCTACGTAATTACTCGTCTTCAAAGTCATTTTTCGTGTATAGTGTGTCCGTCTATTGACACAAAACTAAATTGTGTGATTGCTTTATCGCTCACGGAAAAAATTACATCATTATTTCATCAAGGATGTTATTGTCATATTATGTACATTGCATTAGTAACACATTGCACTAATGTTAGATCGTATTAATAAAACGTAGCATATAGTGTCAGAAGAACGAGGGACGGAAAAGAACGTGCACGAAACCAATGTTACTTGTCATTTTCGTTGGGAAGCAAAAATGAACGATGAACGAACCATTAGGACTACAAAATATATTCTAACAATAAGTAATTGTTAAGTCGGAACCACCATTAGGTACTGCAATCCAACAAACTGGCCACAGCAAGCACTAGCAATAATGATAAAAAGTATGACCATAATAAGTGAGAAGAAGAATGGAATGGACTTGAAGAAGAAGGGGTAAAAAAATACACATGGTATATCGAAAACCAAAACCATCAAAGGAATCCGTCGTTACTCGTGCTTCCCAAGATTTAAGGGAGAAGAAAGTAAAAACATCTGTTATTTCGCTTGTTTAAACCCAACGTCAGCAGTATTGGTTAACCTATAAAACTCTGGCAGCAAAAATTCTCCCTCACCAGTACTATTTTAAAAACAAAATTGAAACTGATGAAAATATAATACAGTTATGAGTTCAAAATCAGGTTCAGTCTCATGTCATTATGAAAAATGGCCTTATTGAAGAAGCCTGATTCGTATATAAATACTCATGGTGACAATATTTTGAAAATATCTAGCGATGACAGGAAGTCTTGATATTCGTCAATCCAATTCATGTACGAGGATTTTTTTTAATGTCTGAATTGAAGACAATGTTATTCAAGGAATATTTTCGTGTCAAGTTTTAAATATTTCTAAGAGTGCTAGGTCCCCCCTACCAAGACACACCCTTTTGTTATACAAAACTTGTCCATGTCCCCGTGCTGTGTCTGTGTCCCATCATCTCAAATAAGAAAAATACCGCTATCCTTCAAAAGAGAACCCGTGCAGCTAGTCAAAGCCACCTGCAACTTTTTTTTAACGATCTTGCTCATATCATGTATTCCCTATCCAATCTCAAATCCCCGCATTCTAAGTTCGGTTAAATCTATACACATGGAATTGGATAGACAAAATGGTAATAGATTATGTTGCAGTTTGCATATTTTCAGGTCAAATACATAATATGAACTACGCCCTAAGTCACACAGATAGGAGTTTGATTTCTGAACACTGTAATCGGAACTGGCGGTACTGTTACAGTTTGCATGATGCTAAACTACAAAACCGAACTTAAAAAAGTTATCCTAGTGAAAAAAAAACATTTTCAAAGCAGAAGCACAAACACTGTCTGCCCACGGGATTGAACTCTAAGTATAGACAGGCAACATGCACAAAGCACAGACTTGATTATCAAATAAAAATGCATATTCTTTTCTCCAAATAAAAATTCACATGGACTACAACATGTTAGTATGTTCGTCGTATACAAATCTTATTCTCCCACACTGCATAACTTGTCCCAATGTATCATCCATAATAAAAAAATATATTTTTTACAGGTTTCCTATCCTATCAGAAAATTGGATGACGTCTCTTTACTACCAACTACTGCCAACCAACGTTCCTTTTTTTTTAATTTAATTTCCCATCATTTCCGTTTATCCCCCAGCCACCTAGAAGAATTTTCCTTCAAAATCGAGGATGACAAACTTGTAACACAATGTACTCTCGTCGTTCTCCCCTTCTTCAAAAATAATATGCCAATCAACTAATAAAATAAATTGTTTCAAAACACACGCACGCACATGTCATTCAATTTAAAAATGTCTGTTTCATTCGCTATACCCCACTGATTTTTTAACTGTCTATTGAATTTCAGAGAAATCTTATTTTTATAAATTTTGGTTAACAATTCTACAATTACCAATCAAACAAAAGTAAGCGACATGCATATAAATATTAACAATAAAATAAAATGGTTTAGGCAAATTTGAATTTTGCACTGAAAGCTGTCGTTGTAACATGAACTGCCTTGACTTGAAAGAAAGTTTTAAAAATGCAAAAATCATTCATCACTTTAATTTTTATTGAGAGATTAGAAGAGTTGGTGACCACAAATTGTAATTTGTGATAATTTCTGGTCATTGTATAGGACGAATGCATTCCTTTCCTTTCTACTTCACCCAAATACCGACCAAAGACCCATGCCGAAGTGATGTTGACTTTTAATGACTAAACTAGAAAATCCTGAGAACAAGGAAATGTAGCCATAAAACTTGACTCACCATATAAACTACAGTCTATAGACAGGGATAGCCGCAGGTAAAAAAACTGACTGAACTCCAACGTGTCAAGAAAGAATCACCTGGCAGAGTGCCAATTTTGGTTGAATCGCGAGAAGCAAAAACAAACCAATTACGTTTTTGCAGTGCAAAACGCATCTCGCTCGTCGTAATCGTAACCTAAAGCTGATATTATAATGTGAAACACATAACGTTGGAATGTTTCCACCGTTTCAGTCTATAAATAGAGCAAAACTTAAAAATCCTGATAAAACCCGGTCTCTAATACGAACTGAGTTTTCATGCAATTATGTCGAAGATGCCACTACTTTTTCAATTAAGTTAATTATGCTTAATTTATTTGCGATTAAAATTGATAGAAAATTGAAGTCTATTCTAGCATGGTTGATGATTGAGATCCGATCCTTGGTTTGAGTCACTGCGAAATAGGGTTATTCACTACTACTAGGGTGACGTCAAAAGAAAGTTTAGTAACCAGTACACGAATGATAGTGTTGCAAGCACTACGGCGCGTGGACATTTTTACGTGTTCAGCCCAATGAAATGTAATGATATCCAATTTTCCTCAAAAATTGGGAGCAATTATCTGCACTCGAGTAATTGACAGACACAATGAGGACAAAAATGTGAGGAGGAAGAGCCCAATTGGAATCGTGTGGACCCCCATTAAATCGTCCAAGTATTTTGTCCATGGACGGATGTCTGACTGAGTATCAAGTATCGATCCAATCCAATGTGTCCAGCCAACCCATTACATTTCCATAAACTCTATTCCCACTTCCACTTTCCATTTTCCCACTCTGGAAGGAGGACAGAGTGCGTTACATAGAATTGGACGCACTCTGTCCAATGTCCACTCTCTCTGTCCGCCGAAGAAAATAACTTCTGTTGGACAAAAAGAAAACTGTCATTTTTCTCTTCTTTCGGCTGTTACAAAAATCAGGGGGACCAAGTCAACTCTCAACCGTTTGTCACAAACCACTCACTCACTACTTTTACAAATACTACAACTTATACGGATTTCCACAGCCAACAAAATCCAAACTTGTTTTCATTATTCATTCCAAATTCCAATCCACTAAAAACCTAACGTTACTGATAAACTCAAAGTCAAACTTTACCGTAGAATTCACATTATTATTGGCCATTTCAATTTATTTATTAATGTACTTGACATACGCATTGTGTGGCGTCATTTTACATTATACTCGATTTTAGGTGAATTCGTATGTATAAGTTACTTAAGGTTTCAATGTCCCACGACACTGCAAATTGGGCATTGGACCGTAAAAGAAATGGTATCCATTAATAGAGAATTTTGCTGAATAAAGGGTGAATAGACGGAGGTCCAAAATAACTTTGTGATTTTACCGGTTTTGAAAAGTACTCATATGTCATAATTTTATAATTAACCAAGTGAAGAGTGCCAGAGGCTGTACAAAGGAGAGTGAGTGGTCGGTCCTAATGCATTCGTGAAATTTCGCTGAAATATGCGTGGGTTGGTATTGACATCCTTTGAAGCTCAATTCACTTCAAACACTAATTGCAGGTTAATTAATTGACTTGACCGTGTAATATAATTGGCAAATCAACCGAAGGGATGCCGATGCATGTATAAGGCAATTGGCATTTATCAAGGAAACAAGTTTAATGTAATTTGCGTTCGCCAATTTATTTCAATAGAAATTTATACCATCAATTCCAAACAGCCAGTCCTCATCAATTCCATGAAACGACGAATGCATTTCAAAACATAACAAAATGGAAAATCCACCTCGTCTTCTTTCCTAACCCTCATGATAAAACATGATAAGACCGACAATATTACGTATGGTTTAAGTTCAAATCCATCTGTTCATTTCATAGTAAGGTTTAAGGTACACGTTTCGTTTTGCTTCCTAGTATTAAGTATTAGTAATACACTCTGCAGATACTCTGAATCTCAAATCGCAAACAAAATTACTCCTGGGGTCTGTGACCAGAAATGTTTCTATTCCAGTGCTCTCAAAATAACTCTAGTCCGTACAACAGTATAACTCACATAAATAAAATATTTCCAAATCTTTCTTTCACCCTAAAAACCTTTACCTTGCCATCCTATCCATACATCCACTTACGTGCATAATTCATTGAACGAGTTTTTCGCAAAAACATTCACTTCGTTCTATTCTACAATTAATTTCGGCTTGGACGCACTAGATGTTCCAGGAAAGAAGACCTTGTAAGCGATAGTGTTTGATAAGTCGTAAAATTAAATCCGGTCAAGTAAGTTTTGTGTCTCCCTCTTACTACTCTTACATGTTTCCAGGAATGGTCACCCTGGAGGAAGTTGGGAAAACCTCCAGTGCAGCAAAATCTCATGAAACCAATTACCACATTAAATCAAGTCTGCCCAAGGGATCCAACCCTGACCACAATAAAGCAGCAGAGCAACGACGGAACGGACATTAGCCCTCAATTAGTTCCAGAGAAAAATGAATAAGAAATTTTGCGTAATCAACCCAAACGTTAATCAAATCAATGAAGAAACGTGTCGGCTTGAGTCAGACATGAGTTTAACACCCGAGTAGTGTTCCTTGCCCGAGTGGGAGATGTCTGGAACGAATTGACTACTGCGGAGTATCACAGTAGTAACCCTTGGTTTAGCGGGCCATAAAAATTGTAATTGAAAACTTCAATTAATTTCTTCCATTCAATTAAAGAATTAGTGCAATTTCCCTGAGTCCAAAATCCCACGTTTTCCCTTCTATCCACAAAAGATCCTTCACGCCTACGACGACGAAGTCCATAACCAAAAGTGTTTACAAAGAACAGACTAAACGACAAAACAGAGGTGACCCCAAACTGTCGAAATAGAAATGCAAGTCTAGCATGCAAACCTAACTAGAAATTGCATACAACCCTTTAACTTTTCCAAACAGTCGGTTAATTCGCACCACAAAAACGCAAACTCAGATTATGACGACGAAGGAGCAATATTGAATGCATAACCTAAATAATTTAAATTGATGGTTATCGTTTATAGACAAATAACTACGTAGCACCAGCCTTATCAAATAAATGTGTGTTTTGCACATGTTCAAGAATATGTTATTTGGTCACCCATTTACAGTTGAAGGTTTCCAATGTATTATATTTTAGCTTATATACTAATTTCTAACCCGAGGACGAGGACACCAGATTTACTTACTACAAATCCAGTATATTTTTTTGCCGAAGCCGTGCCGGATTGCCAATATCAATACTTTAAAAAATATTACAGAATTGAACAACGAAGCATTCAGAAACAATCATCGCATTGGCCACAGTTTAAAATAAAATATTGTGATAAAATGAATTCCAGGAATAAAATAGGGTTTGCGTCATTTCCTAAGAATAAATTCTTAAATTTAATTAATTCGTTGTATGGAATTTCCTATCCGATATAACATGACTATATAAATTTCCCATCGTATATAGCCGTAAGTGATGAACCCTTTGAAGTTTTTCTTTTTACTAATCCAAGTACAGGAGGTAGGGCCCACGTAGATTACACGTACATTCAAGTCAAGTAGTCAAGTATGTAATCAAGTTTGACGAAGTGAAATGAAACAGTTGTTCGGCACTACGTGCTGGTGTGCAATGTGCTTCTTTACATCTTTTAATTAACTCGATTTTCAAGGTCTCTCAATCAAATTCAAATGCAGCCCTCGTCCACCAAACAACGTTATTAGTCAATGACAGGTATATGGATTCACAATTCCAGCACACCAACACAATTCCACATCCTTCATTACTTTTACAATTAATTTTCTCATCTGTCATAATCAAGATTTTTTGATAAGTGAATAAATGATTTCAATTTTAAATAGTATCTTCCAAATTCTAGCCTATGAAATAATATCCACGAAAAATACGAACAATGCATTACAGCGAATGCCAATTACGGGAGAATTTTTAAGACAAACGTTTACTTTAACAATTAAAAAATAATTAGCGGGAAAGTATAGACATCAAAACTTGTACGAAATGTATAGGGTAGGCAGGGCTAATTATTCCACCTGGGCTAATCATTCCAACTTTTTGTAAAATCTATTGCACGCGCTACACAAAAGTCACAAAAACTTAAAAAATTGGAACGGACCGGGAAAACTCACGTGTATCACTGGCAAATACTTTCCCGCTAGTTTTTCAACTCATCAAAATCAGACAAAATCAAAACAAAATTTTCTGAAATTTTGGATTACCGCAGACTCCCGGTCAACGATTTCGTCACTTCCGGAGCTAAGGAATTCTGAAAATTGTGTACCTGGTAACGTCACATCCATATTTTTCCTGATTTCTACTATTCATTGTAAATCTTGAACCAACTTACTTTTTGTCTTCAGATTTTAACTATTTTCATAATTTTGATACAATTTTCCAAATTTTGATAAAAAGAAGGAACGGGCTAATTATTCCAACAAAATTTGGGCTAAATATTCCATATCTGTCACGTGTTAAAGCCCAAAATTAGCATAAATTTGACCATGAATTTCAAATAAATTCTGAAGAACCGGGCTAATTATTCCAACTGTGTATTCTAGTTACCCCGACTTTCACTGAGAGAAGCGGGTTGGAATAATTAGCCCGCTGACAGATAGGGTATGGAATAATTAGCCCAGCGGGGTGGAATAATTAGCCCGAATATTGTTTTTTGGACCTCGTTCCCATGGTTACATAAAATTATTATTTTACTGAGGTTAGAGGAGGCTAAAAATATCAAAAAAATTAATTATTGCATAAGATCGCATACTTGATGAGTCCGATTCGATATTTTCATGTAATACGTGATAACGACCCTGTGAATCGCCCAGGCACAAAAGTAGGAATAATTAGCCCAGCCTACCCTACTACCTTTGAGTGTTTGTCTTGAATCACTGTCTTATCTCTCTCTGGACTTTACATTTCAGAAAAATGCCAAATCGGTGGTTTAAAAAAATGTCATTTCATCAACCATCATCGTTTCACCTTATCGGGCTATATTGCTATTGACTCTTGATGATAACAACTAACAAATTAAAACCACATCAAAGCCAGAATCCAAATCCAATATTCAACAGAGAATCTTAATTTAAAGCTCGGCGGATTGTCGGTGTTCTTAGTTGGACAATAAAAGCGACGTAACTTCAAAAATGCAAAATGTCACTGAATATTTGATTTATGCTGAATAAGTTAGGAAATTTTATGGGATAAGAAGCTCTCGCATAAAAGCCGATGGTATGGATTTGTCAGATTAAGTAATAATGACCAATTGAAATTAAGTCTACAATCCATAGGGCTAGACAATTAAAAATTGTACATAAACAAAAGGACGCCGCCAGTTGATTGCCAATGCCATGCATCCGGAAACTCACAGGCAGGCATTCATTCTTATTGATTAGAAAATACCAATGAGAATTCGCAAGGTGATCTCATTTGGTGGGCTTTGGTGGTTTAGTTGCTGTAGGAAGATCTCAACAAGAAGAGACCCCTTTCACGACGAAAGTCTCGAGGTGCAGCCTATGGAATCGATTTTAAATTCACGAATTTTAATTATGAGATGAAGATGAAACTGGCTCATATATTGACGGTCGACCAATTCGTCTCAGGTCGTACTGGGGAAACAGTAGAATTTTTTTCAAATTTTTGGAACGGCTCAAAATACCCCATTTTCAGAATCTATTAGACGCCACTCGACTCAAATCGCGTCCTTATCGTGCTAACTAAATTATGGAATTCGTGTTGTTTTTGGATTGAAATAAAATGATGGAATCCTGAAGTGCTAAATTTGAGAATATTTGAATGATAATGATACACAGCATGTTCCTACTGCAATGACAAGGCTCAGCTGAAGCTGGTACAATTGAATGGGTACACAATTTGATAAACTGCTTAAGGAAAAGGAATAATTTATTCAATTTTGTAATACAACAATTATTGCACAACATTTGTACTATATATTTTTTAAATAATTACCAATCTGGGTATCCACCAAGGTCAGGATCATTTTTTATCCGAATAAATGTATCGTGTTTAGAAATGGATAAACTATTGACAGGAGCGTAAAAATGATATTGATACTTGAAAAATACTTAATACTTTTGCGCGCAAAAATTGCTTTCAGTCTTCTACAATACATGAACATAGAAGGAAATACACGGTTCTAGTAGAACATGTTGGAAGTCCTAGACTTGAAGACGAAGCGGAAATCGCAGACCCCTGAATGAACTGAAAATTTATAAATGATCCACTTATTCATCTTCCAGAACATTTTGTTAAACGATAAGAAAAAATTAAAATTACAATAAATTATATGACAAAGGTTGACAGTTGTAATTACAGTAATTATTCCCCTTTTCTTTTATTATTTAGTGACATTGGCGAAGGATCTTTTTACTTCTGATCTGCTTCGTAATATTAAAGTGGAAAAATACAAGATGGTTGAATTCTTCGCCAAGATAAAGTTGAATCGATTTTTCAGTGTATAAAAGCAGGGAATAATTGATGAGATGGCAGTATAAATCTACCAGAGCTTGGCGGCCAATGGCACTGTGAATTGACGACGTTTGGAATGGGAAAGTCCGTCCTGAAATTATAATTGAAAGCGATGTAAAGATATCCCAACCTGGTAAATGTTTTGAACAAGATTCTAATTGAATGAAGTTATTTCTAGTGTTCGTGAATGTTTTGAGTGTTTTTAAACATTTGATTTGTTTTCATTTGTTGTCATCTATACATATAAAATCCAGGCTCTGTTTGTGTGTGTGCGTGCGTGTGTGTGTGTCCGCTATCTCCTCCAAAACGGCTTGACCAAATTCCAAGGTCAATACGTCATTGTTTTCAGGAGGTCAGGGCGCAACTTATAGGCCATATCACAAGTTGACCTGACCCTTGACCTTTGACCTAGGGCAATGACCTAACAGGAAATGACTACAAAGCGGGGCAAGTAATATATCATTTTACAGGGGAGGTGAAGGGGGTTCAATTGAGCCATGAACTGAGTCGACCCGACCCTTGACCTTCGACCTAGGGCAATGACCTCACAGGAAATGACTGCAAAGTGGGGCAAGTAATATCATTTCGAAGGGGAGGTGAAGGGGGTTCAATTGAACCATGACCCGAGTTGACCCCACCCTTGACCTTTGACCTAGGGCAATGACCTCATAAGAAATGACTGCAAAGTGGGGCGTGTAATATATAATTTCATAGGGGAGGTGAAGTTGGTTCAATTGAACCACGACCCGAGTTGACCCGACCGTTGACCTTTGACCTAGGGCAATGACCTTTTAGGAAATGACTGCAAAGTGGGGCGACTAATATATAGTTTCAAAGCGGAGGTGAAGTTGGTTCAATTGAAACATGACCCGAGTTGACCCGACCCTTGACCTTTGACCTGGGGCGATGACCTCATAATAAATGACTTCAAAGTGGGGCAAGTAATATATCATTTCAAAGGGGAGATAAAAGGGGTTCAATTGAACCATTGCCCAAGTTTATTCGATCCTTGACCTTTGACCTGGGGCAATGACACCCGTGTCAAAGCGAGGGGGGAGGAGGTTTTGT
>JAQFYE010003009.1:0-16382 GCA_034694305.1 Protaphorura glebata
ACCCCCCCCCCCCCCCCCCCCGCAACATTAAATGTAGTAATACTCCCCTGTGGTACTTCTTGTGTGCCTAGAGCCTTGGCTGAGCTGGGTGGTATGAATTACAGTCTCTGTTATTTGATTTTGTTATGGGTCTCATTTTCGAAAATTCATTTCCTCCTAAGAGTCCTCATGAGTCATGAGAGTCCCCCTCTCAGTCTGATAGTGGGTTGGACTTATATGAGCCATTTGAACGTAATAAAGAGTTCACAACAACTCCTCTTCCCTTCCTCTTCTTCCGTCTAGTTTTAGGAGCATTTAAGGAGAATAATTAGTAGATAAAAATCATTAGTAGACAAGCGCAAGTACAATACACATATTTTTGAATGGTGGAATAAATACAAGTATTTAATTAAATGTTTGCTATTGCTCGTTCGAGGTAAATGGGTAAATGCTAGAAGGCAGTTCCGTGTTTTCTGATCCGGTTATAAACACACATTTGTTGCAATCATTTTTTATACGACATGACATTATCAGCATTCCTTTCCGTCCCTCATCTCCCGCATTCTTTCTCCTGGAGTTTTGTAAATCCAACCCGGGTAGAGGATTTGAACCTTCCAAGCATGCAAGCACGGTGGTTATCGCCTCGTAGTAGAAACCATACGTGACTTCCAAATTCTATTCCATTTTGGAATGTGAGGATGAAATTGAGAGCATTATTTTCATTCGTTCCCAGCCTTGCATTTTGTTTGATGCGTAAAATACAAATAGCCTCAAAACCAAACAGGTTCAGGTTGTGGATCTCCATAGCCTGTGCGGTGTCGGTTAGTTCGGTTCTACTTGTCTGCATCCCTTGTTTCAAGTAATTAAGTACAGCCTTCCACTTCTGTCCGGAGTACAGAACATGAGTCGTAATTAGAAGACAGGGAAGCGGGAATTAGGAATGGACCTACGCTTACATATAACCTGGATTTCGACTCTACTCTTAATCTTCACAACACGAACAGACATGACTTGACTCCGTTCCGTATTTTCTAAACAAGGCATGTGTCTGTACTTCGTATATTAGGGTGCTTTGCCGCCGGTTAATTTATGTTGACTGGTTTAAATTTTTAGAGCCATCCAAAACCAACCAGGGATTTTTAATTGATCAAGTAATAACTAGTATCATTTAACAGTGTCTGGAAAAGAATAATAGACTTGAATTAGGCAAGTATGCAAGCAATTAAAATATTTGGTAGGTTTTGTCCTGCAGGAGCTGATTTTCAAAAAATGATAATGCTGTAATGTTGTCGTTGCTTACAAATCTTACTTTCCAAAAACACTTGCAATATTACTTACAATCATGCCTTGAACTTGAATGATCAGTACGATTTTGGAACTGTCGACTTGAAATTGTGCAATCAATTTAAATCTGGCCCCATAACGTAACATTATAGCATTTGATCTAGGTAGTATTGTAGAATAGCAAATGAGGTCAAAGTACTAGTATCATAGTTGAGGGAAGAAGAGGAATAGTCAGAATAATCCGTCGGTAGCGTAGGCAATAAGGGTTTCCATATTCATCAGACTTCTCCCCATTCGTACTATTAGGAAGTAGAATAAGGTTTGAACTCTGAAGATGTAGAATTGGAATCCTTTCTCTCCAGTTTTAGTTCTTGGTCGGAAAAGGAAAAAGAGTTGTGAGACCTGTGAGTTTGGGAAACCAAACCGATAAATCATGGCGTGAGTGAGTGAGTGCGGTTCGGGTCCGTTTCAGTTCTAAAGAGGTTACATCCCATCCAGAAACACAACGACACCATACATCCAAAACTCCACTCGTAGATCAGAACAAGAACCAACACACCACTCCTTAGTTTTCAACAATAAGTAACACACGCTACTTAGGACTTACTTACGATTGCTCAGAATATATGCAGGTACCTTAAAGCTATAAATAAAGCGAACCGGGAATAGTAGCCCTGGTGGTGCCTTATCACTCAAGTTTTCCTTCCCCGGTCTTGGCAGTGAAAGGTACATGGGTTTATTGTCGCTTCTACTCTCCTAGATGGATCCACCTGATTCGTTCTCGAACTACGGGTTTGTTCTACTAGCTCTGGACGTCGTCATTACTGCGAAGCCATCGATTAGGGAAAAAATATTTCCTCATGAAGGTCTCTGCCGCTATCACTGAGCCTTTTGTTTACATTTAATTGAGTTCTGACTCATGGTTGCAGTTGCAAGGGTCACTAGACTACTTGCATATCAACTAATCCTAGCTCGGAGCTAGACGCTGCGGTTTTGGAGGCAATTATGTGAAAAGCCGACTAAGGTTGACAGGAGAATAATAATTACGTCTGAAGACAGGTGTTTTATAGCTAGTGCTTTGCTTTGGATATGGCTCTGGTTGTAAGAAGCCAAAGGAAGGCAGGACAGAAGGTGAAATTTATTTGGTTGGAGAGCCTCAGGACAGGACTCGACAGGACAGGGATTGGATGAGTAAAGGTGTTTGGTCTGGTAAAGTACCCGAACCGGTTCCACTCTCATTCCCCGCCTGGGGAGGGAGAATACATCCATATATATTACGGAGAGAAGAAAAGGAGCGACGGAGAAATTCCTTTCCGGCCTCTTTCTCTTCTCCAGTATCTCCAGCACTCCCCTCTTCCAGTCTTCCTCCGAGTGTGAGTCTTTTGTATGTGAAATTGCATCATAAAATTATGTATAATCTTATGGAACACCGTAAAATAATAGTAAAGGGCACTAGCACTCCCTCATAAATCACCAGATGGGCGTTCACATATTGAGAATAGGAGTTTTGAAGAAGAAGAGAGAGTTTCGGTCCTCCAGACAAGAAACCTTTCCTTCTTTACCCAGGTGTCCGTCTCTTTCTCCACACCATCCCCAAGAAACTTTACCCCATTCAAAATAACTTCCGTACAAGAACGAACTAGGATGGACACATCTTCTGGTTAAGACCTCAAATAAAGACATCGATTGTTTTAACAGTTCAATCCAGAATGTTAATAGGTCCTGTCATACCAACTACAAATTTGACTAACACGGAAGCCGCAGGCACAAATATGGCCGAGAAATAATGTATTGGTTTGGAGAAGTCTTCCTGAACCTTCTCTGGATCGCGTTGCACTTATGCTTCAATTAGGATAACTCTTGCATTTAAAGAACGTAACTCGTCGATTTTTTCGATTATCGAGTTCAATTCGATTCTTTTGGCTGGATTAGTCTTCAACTATTGTAGATTCTAAAGTAAATTAAAAATTTCCCCTATAGATATGCCAGTAGTCAGAATAAATTTTAAATTCTCCACTTCTGCAAGAAATATGAAGTGCATGGATTGAATGAAAATTTTTGACCTTTAACGTCGTATTGTAAACAACTTGGTGCACATCGGAGAGACCTTATTTCCCATTGTCATAATGTGCACCAACGAATAAATAACTCGTGGGCGGCTACTAGCACACCCTATAGAGAAGGGCGTCGTCAAAATTCCTTGGTAGAATCTGTATGTCCTAATGCCCTGCAATGTTTCCGTTAGATGATGTCACTGAGGAATTTGGTACGAAGGTGACCATTTTCTAAGAGTATTTAACCGAAACTGTGAAATTCAGAGGCTAAGCTTTGATTATGATTTGTTTAGAAATAAAGATGGATACGTTTCAAGTTTATGTGCTGGAATGAATGAACAAATATGTTTTGTAAATGTGTCAACAGAGAGGTTGCACAAGGAAAGCAAACCTTTCGTTTGATAACTTCAAACGGAATGACCTTAGGGTGGAAGATATGTTTACACATGTTGAATTTGCTTATGCACTTACTAATTTGTTCCTTGCGTAGGACGTACATGGAAAGTTTCCCTGGGAAACTTAAACCAAGCTTAGTTGCATTTTTGAATCCACATTGAGCTAGTTCGGGTTTTGCCTAAAATAATGAATCCGGGTCGACGTCCTCAGCTAGATTCCGTTGGAAGGAAGAGAAAAGAGACAATTTCCAAGGGAAGAAAATGACTCACCAATCACATCTAAGTCAGAAGCACACTAGGGTGGAACAAATAATCCTGTCCTACAGCTTCATATGTCATCGTAGGACGACGACGGAGAGGACGGTGTGATGATGATTACATTTCCCAGTGCTTTCCTTCAATTTATTTTTTGCTTACAAATACATGGTTCGCAGTCACTTTCTTCGGTTGCCAGCCAAAAGGAGACTAGTCATAGCCAAACTCAGTCAGCTCAACTCTCTTATCACCACTTCAACATTAGACTCCCACCCATATTTTTTTTCTCTGCAAAAATTCCATGCTTTTATCGAATATTAGGTTAAACCAGCGGACTACACGCACGTACGGCCAGGGACATTATCTTAAATCCATTTCCCATGTCTCCTCCGTGTTGCCCCATATACGTGCTTCATAGCTTTCTTATGTCGAAGTTCAACCTCCGACACTCGTCCGCTCCAAAATCCTCTTTTTCGGATAATCTTAACACTTTCCTTCCCAGAATTGTGTCGACTGTCTTCATCATTCTAATCGAAACATGGGCTTCTATTCTTAGGAATAAACTTGACACGACTTATATTTCAATCGATATTTTTGGTTCACTTATACATAGGATTATCAAAGGATCGCCACTAAGGAAGGACCCTTGTAGAAATTTTTGGGAAGTATTGATTTTACCCCCTATTTGAAAATTTGAAGTCTTCAGGGAACTTTCCGGAGAAGCGGTGGTCACCTTGATGATTTCTGTATTATTGTGAAAAGTGGAAGTCAATTTGTGTAAATTGTGAAAAATGTGTTTCGTTCATTTCTCTCCGCCGTCCATGTGATTTAATTATGAGTGACAGATGATTCTTATGTTTTCCTGTGTAGGGACTTTCGCCAAGTTTTGAGGCCTTGGTGAAAGTAATATTGTATGTTGTCTGGCGATCCACCACTCAGACTAGACCATTTTTTCCCTCATTCTCTTTGCCATTTATATATAATCACATCACATCAGCATCAACATTATATTTCGGTTTTTTTCTCTATTTTTCTATCTATCCGTCCATGTACATATATATATACTCTTGGCCCGGTATTCGTACACACACGTCTGTGAGAGACAATAACGAGCCACTAAAAAAGCCCGTGCATTCTGCCGACGAAAGAGAAAGTATGAAGGAGAAAGCATAGAAAGGCGGCATCCGTCGGATTCATAAGTCAGAAAAGCAATGGGAATGTGGAATGGCAAAATGGCAAAGGCAAAGAGAAAAAGGGAATGCAGAAGTGCACCATGCCATTTTGAAAATTGTATTAAAGTGATGAGAACTTTGGAGAGAGGAATTGGGCGTGGGGGAAAGAGCTAGGGATCCTTAGTCTCATTCACAATGATACATTCACGTGTCAAACCCGTGCGAACAAATAAGTTGAATTCAATTTTATTGATGGAGAACTAGTCCTGTTTCTACTTCCATATCGGGTCTCCCTTCAATTCTGTCATCTGTTTCTGTCACAAGGTACACTCATGAGTCGACAAACAGTATTGTATTATCCTTTGACACATGGAGGAAGAGTTCTGCAAACATCTAAACCTTAGACTAAATTTGTCGGACAGATATACATAGTGCAGTAGTTGCATATTTTTGCATACTACTAGGGGTACCGTCTTTTAATAAAATGGAAAGCTAACACCTTCTCTACAAAAAGGATCGCGTTATCTATGCATTTCGTGCGAAAGTTATGGTTGTATTTTTACACCGATGCATGTTCGATTAAACCTAATGAAGTGGAATCATATTTATCTTAACCCTGACACAGTTTCTTGCCCAAATTATATTCAAAATCGGCCAATTCGTCCATAAAAGTTTATATTTTCTGCAGTGGAGGAATCAGTCATATCGTGGGTTGGTTTACAACAGTTTCTGTCCGAGACAGGCATTTAAGTGGAGTGACAGCGAATTATGACGTGCGGTGAAGCATGTTATCAAGTCGTGAGTGTACCTTGTCAGTTATTCCGTCAGTCTAGTCACATTAGTAGTTACTACTTGATGGGATGGTTTGAGAGAGAGACTGTGGTCCCAATGACTCAATTCAACCCATTTTCACTGTCTAATATATCAGAAATCGTGGACGTTGGAGTGTAGACTGTAGAGTGAGGAGTATTCGGGGATAGTGAGATTGGCTCTGAAGATTCAGACCACAGACGGAGAAGTAGAAGGAAAGATAAGTGGGTCTGGGTGAGGAATGATGGCTCATTAACTTGCATCTACTCCTTCGTCCAACATACGGAGTCGGATTCAACCGATACAAGGAAATGATGTGTTAAGAGCCTAACAAACATGACTTTCACTTCACACAACATACAAGACCAACTACTACTCCTACTCTGGCCTCCATTCTCACTACCACCATCAAACTTTACATCTCCATTCATTCGGAATTCTGTAAATTTTCTCAATTTCATTCCTTCTCAAATGTACACCCCGTCGAGTTCTCTAATTGTGTTCTCACTCAATTCACATGAATTTATGATTCATTTTCCTGTCTTCATTTCAATTTATTAACCCCAAAAACACAACTAATCCTTTGCAATTAGATTTTAAAGGACGGGGTTATCCGTATTCTCTACATATGTTATTTAGTGTGACGTCACAATTCGCACTTTAGAATCACTGTGGGCATTTAGTTCTAACTATTATTGAGAGCATTCAATTACAAAGAATTCTGACCTTGGATTGGCAGTATGAAATTTCCACAGCAGACGTTAATTAAAATTGACGTTTTAAAGCATTCGCTTTTTAGTAAGGCATAATTGTAGCACTTATTTTCAAAAAAGTGGCTGAAATTGTGATATTTCCATGGATTTCCCCCAATGTAAAACAACCACTTTCATGTTACATATGGACAAAGTCCTGGTGCATTACCTAGTACCGAGTAATGTTGAGTCCATGGGATTTAATAGGAGAGAAAGTAGAAAGTGAGATTAAGTTAGACTGTAATTTTATTGATAAGACAGGATTTGTCATAGGATACGAGGAATGACTACCTGGTTAGACGTAGTTCCATATAATGTGGATATTCCGTTGTGGAGAGGAAAGGACTTGGAGAAGATGAGAAGTCAGATGAAGTGTTCATGATGATGAGGGACGAAAGAGAAACAGATCATCCTAATGTCTGTGAAATATTGTTCCTGTCATCTCTTGCATCCGATAATGGCCCTTTCTCTTCTCACCACCGCTACCACTGACTCTACCTTCTACATTATACATACCGTCTCATACAACTCTAACCTTACACATACATTTCTGAACAGGGTGGTCCATACCTTTTCTACTTTTACGTAGAGTCCAACTTCAGGAGTATTTCATGCACTTCCAAAATAATCTTACAACTTTTGAACTAATTAGACTACTAAATATTAAGGAAAATGAGATGAGCATTCTACCATTTTATATTCGTCAATTATTCATTACTTACATATGCTTCTTCCATATCCTTTGAACTTACACTGGTACATATGCAAAAACCGATCTAAATTGGTTTTGGGACTTATCAAACATTAATCGATACGCTTTAGTCTCAATTTTAGAGGAGGATCTTTCGCGGAATTAGATAGATAGATAGATAAAGGTATATTGTAAATTTTGTTAACCACGATCACAATTTGTTGTTAAAAACAGCGTGCTTTAAATTAGTCGGAATATTGTAACACCCATTGGAAATCAATTTGGTTATTTTACTGAACTGTATGGGCTATGGAGCATTATGACTTTAATAAAGAATTCTCTGACTCTGAAAATAAAAAAAAAAAAAAATAAAGGCTTTTTTATTTGGTCAATGTTTTCAGAATAAACTGTTGTAAACAGGAGGACCATAAAATTACGTTTCCCCGAATTCAAAGTGGAAGTCAACTTTCTCCAAATTGACCGTACATTATATCAAAATGGTCACAAAATTTAGTCCAAAGCGTTATCAATCTTGGTGGTATTCCTACTGTTGTTCAATTCTTCTGATAATCCCCCGTGCTTATTTCGGTTAAAAAAGTTACCAACTCCCCTGCACATTAGTCGGATATTGTCAAATTATCTTAAAAATCCAATTCTTGTCAAATGATTTCGGTCGTACACATGAAATGGGGTGAAAGATTGGGGACCACCCTATACGCATCTACACTTTGTAGCTAGTATACCTAGACAGTTTTCACCGCACAAAATAATATCTTCATTTTCCTTCATCTTCATGCAGCCCGCCTGCACTATCTCTTTTTGAAAATGGCTTTGTGGTGCATCATGCACTTGGGAAAGACAGCTCGAAACCAATCGTAATGGGAAGGCTGGCTAGGAATTGCATTGAACAAATGGAAACTCAAGGTTTTTTTATGTGTTTCAAAATGCTGAGATATGGCAGACTATTCCATACATTCCCCCCGAGTCACTCAAACAAATGTGATCTCCGTAGTAAACATATTTATATAGCCCGTCAATACTACAGAAGCAAAATGTTCTTGGCAAGGGATTGCAGGTAGAAGGCAAATTACAACTAAATACTTATTAGCTGTCTTACATTCTAGACACACTTTGTAATAATTGCAAACATTCGTACATATGTGCTACTTTGTAGAATACTTTTCTAAACCATGCCGAAATTCCATATCAATTTTAAGGTTTTTCTACTAGATCAATTTCATTCACTTCTGACGAATCACCAGTCACTTTCGTTTATTTCAGTACTCCAGGGTCTTCACGTTCTGCCACTTTTCATTTGTTCGGGAAGGAAATATGTAAATTCGTGCACTCATGTAAAGTAATGATAAATCTAGAAAAATGGAAATTAAATTTCCTCAGCAAATCACGGAATAATGGAGAGTTTAGTTTTGGATAGTCAATCCGTCGTGGTATGTACAAGTGGCGTTTGCCATATTCGGTGAGGGTTGGATCCCATTTCTGTTTATGGAGTGTTTTTTCACTAATGATGCTTTCTATCGTAACTTAGTTAATGGATGTCTTCTTTGATATCGTGATCAATTGTTAGAATAACGGACAGCTGAATATTAGTGCGCCAGAAAGAGTTGACATCCTATGAGGAGGTACGATAGTGTTGGATTTGGATCTTACCAGATATCGTGGGTTTAATCTGATGAAAAAGAAACAATTGGATGGATGAAGAAGGGACATGAAGATATTGAATTGGTGAGGGTGATGGAGTCTCCCAAACTGGCATTATATTCGGGTGTTCAGAGAAAAGCGGGTTTTAGTTTTCGGGTAGATTCAAAATTGAGCTCCAGCCGGAACCTTCTTGTTGTTTCAATAAGGAAAGGTAATCGAGAAAAGTCAAAGTAAATATTTCCATGCTCCCATTTCTCTCCCTTCCGATCCGTCTTTATTTGATTTTTTCCAAACGAGAAAATGGATCCACATCCATTTCGGGAAATGATGATGATGATAACGATGTGAATGTTTGCCGTGAGCCATGTGTCTATGTGTACATTCACCCTAGAAACTCACTACCACCATACCAGCATGTCCGTATTTGTCTATTTTTACAAGGCAACACTAACCCAAGGATTATGACTCTCATTACTCATCGTCTTTCCAAGAATCAAATTGAACTGTAACCGTACCGACATGGCTACACTCGTATCGTTGAATTCGCATTGGCTTGGACGAATTCTGTCCGTATTCTACACATTTGCGCATTTCGGAAAAGTAAAAATCAACCAAGTATGTCTTCCAGGAGAAAATTAATAGAAAGTCATACTTTCACTTCATGCAGGCGAGTTCCATCCAGGTCATAAATACATATGCCCAGTACTGGAAAAACTACTAGAGTTAGCTTTGCTGTAAATAATATTTGCATTCCATTGTAGTAGTAAGATTTTAAAGGCAGCCTCCGACTTATTACTATGTTGGGGATTAATTTTTTTTGGCACACATGGTTATTGTCAGTATGTTTGGCATTACTACCAGGGTGATTTGGTCAGGAATTATTCATATCTTCGGAAAATACGTAGATTCTTGCAAATGTCATCTTTTTATGTTTTTTTTTCTTTAGCCCGGCGACGCTGAGCAAATAATCACGTGGACGTGTGGGAACCTCTCCCTAAATTTGGTAAGTGCTCTTTGAATAATGTGTGTTAGCAATAATGACACTTGTAGCTTCACGTGCGCTTCCTTACTTATTTGCTTATATTTTCAAAAAAACAAACTTAGAAATCATAAGTTATGATGAATACCCAATGACATCTTACGGACAGTGAAACCCATCTCCAGCAATCTGGTCCAAACGACAAAAATATAGTCATGTAGTACAAGTGGTCCCGTGCTGAGAATATACTCTGGCATTTTTGAAGACTGACCAAAAAAATTATTTGTTATCTACTTTATCTATGCGTCTATCTGCCTCGGTCATCCGTACCAGGTGGTCGTGTCGTGGGAGCCCTTTCCCTTTAACATGGGTGTCAACTCAGGGTGTGACTACACGTAGGGAGTATAGGGACGACGTCTTGAAGACATCCCCCTGCCATTGTTATTCCATTTACCAATGTCACTGATTAATCCGTGTAATTTGAGTAAGTTAGTTTTGCCTTTGCCGGTGGAAGAGGAAAGTATCATCTCTGAGAGAGGAAGAAGAAGAATGACTGTGACGGACGGAATGAAAGAGAAGCATTAATAGAAAACTATTGATTTCACAGTTGAAGTTGTAGGGATAGAGAATGGATGAAAATCGATGTTTTCTTCATCTTGTCTTAAGAGAGAGACAACGGAATCGACTCGCTGAAAGATAGCTCGCTCAGCGCTCAAACACCCATTCCACCTTATATATATTAATGTTCTTACTCTTTCCCCTGGCATTTCTCTCCTTTTAACCGCTTCAGCAAGAAGGAAGAAAGTAAGGTTCAAATCCAGAAAGCGTTGAGGAGAGTCTCCTTAAATAGCCCCGGGAAAACTGTATCTTCCTTGTATCGATATCAATGATACAAATGTGTGCAATTAATTTGGTCTAATTAATGCTACACACTCACTTTCGCCTTGGATACATTACCAGAAATATTTTCAATTTTGAATGCAGAGGTGGAGAATTTGAAACACTTTCCAAGAAGAAGTCACAAATCTAGAAAATTGAACCCCTGCACCTCCGTTAGCATGTCGAAACTCTATTCCCATCGCCACTCCACGTATCTTGAAAAGTCGTGGAAGGCAGTTCTCTGAAACGCTTAGTCCCAGTTAATAATTTGTCTGCATGTCTGAGCCTAACTCTCCTTCCAGAATACTTTCCTTACGGACTGTCATAAATCAAAATATGGCAGGGGACAAGAGAATCTGTTGTCGTGGATGTCTGAGCAGAGGAGAAATCTTCCTCTGAAAAGTATATCCCCTGTTATAATGATATTTTTCTAAAGGACCAGAGCCATAGGAATGTGCTGGGTGTGAGTATGAGAAAGTGCCTACTTTCACTCTATCATATGTTTTGTGTGATTGCGACTCACTATATGCAGTCCCATCGTCAAAATCATTGCGTCCAAGTTTTTCTGAAAATATTACGTACGTCTTTTGTGACTTACGTACTTTACTCGTCGTCGTCTTCGTCGCCCAGATTTCCTGCTCAAACAAACGCACACACTTCAATCCCTCATCCCATTTGTAATGAAATTCTTATCGCCTTCCATTAGTTTTCCAACTGCACGGGGTCGTTGTCATCATTATAATAATAAACACGGATTCCAACCTAAGTTTTTCTAAGAGTTCTTGGAAGACTGGTGTGCTTTTTACAAAGTGATGTATTTAAAAAATTGGGGTAATTGACCATTAGACTCGCACAAATTGTCTTTAGAAATCGAGAAGTTTACGGCGGTGGACATTTGAATTAATGTCGACCTTTATCGGTTGTGGAATTATGGTGTGATTTGGCTGACACTGTAGAATCGAGAAAGATTTCGACTTCCGGTACAATTTCGTGCTCGGTGTACTTCGATGACCGCAATAGTTGACCAGACCTCAATAAATATTGCTCTTGAGGTCAAAATATAGGCAAATTGTTGGCCAACTCTGCCGGATTAATTTGAAAGTATTCCATTATTTTTGTCTTTGAAATATAATTATCGGTGGAAAACTATTCAAATGATTTTTAGCATATAAATGCAACAGTGAGAAAGGTATTATTGGCTTTAGTCTCCAATTTGTCATGAACAAAAGTTTTGTTTTCACACACACACACACACACAAACATGATGTAATTTTGTACTGGATGAACTTTGAAAAAGACTTTTTTCTGGGTCTTGTCCCAAACTACATAGTCTTTTTTTCGACGTGATTGGGATTGCAATCAAGAAATCCATCTTGTATCTGTCGGACCAGTACAAAATTCATTTAGAGGGACAGACAAGGTCAGTTTCGTCTTCCCTGTCCCTTCCCTTGCTTTCACAACGAATACATACATTGTTTTTGTCCAAGTTTAGTGGACTAAAGGTCTCATTGCATTTAGCCTGTAAGGTTAGAGAGAAGAGACTGAGCAGATGCCTTTGGATGGAATTACTCCGTAAGAAGTAAAGAATAGATTTCCCCTTTTTCTCTTCCAACTTCTCCCTCTAACTCACTTACAAATTGCTTTATCTCAATCTTTCTCTTGGGCGAAAAGGCGGGACGTGGAAAACAGTGAAAAGAAGAAGTAGAGAGTTCTTTTAGACAAAATCCGGAAAGAAATCAGTGATAGAATGAGTAAATGCTCAACGATCAAGGCAGATGGGTTCTTTCAAATTCTTTCTCCTTCTCTCCTTCTCTCCATTTCCGGAATCATGAAAATAAACGAAACACAACGACGCCATGGATATCTTCTTTATGGGGTGGTTCATAACAATTTACCCAAATCCACCTCCACTGTCTAACGCTTTATCTGCAGAGAATAAAAATACCTTCATTATTGACATTCACCCTAAAGCATGGTCAGATACCCGCGTATTTCTCCTGTCTTTCCATTTGATCTGTGCAAGGTCGCTCTATTTGTATACGCAACCTCAAGTGGAGAGAAACCTCCTAAAGCGACCAGCTACAATGTCGACCCGTGGGGGGTGGTCCCATACCTTGGTAAAGTAGTTATTTGCTACATTCACCAATATCCTACAACGGACAGAAAATTTTCCGACAGTTTTTGGTATGGAATCGAAGGATCGAGAGCTTAAATATTTCGGAATTTGATGCAGGAAGAAATTGACAGATCTTGATTTTTGGGAGTTAGCATTTTTCGCCCGCTCTGCGCACTGGATAGACGATCAGTCTGATCGTACCTAATATTCTGTGTAAAATGTATAACTCACTTTTTCTGACAAATGTAAGGTCCAGTTTAAAATTGAAACATACAGGTTTATCAACCACAATGTGTACGTACAATCTATGCCCAACACTCTCATGTCAGTACATGTTAAGGTAAAGGCATCATTTTGGCCCAATTCTATTTAATAGCTCTGACTGAGTCAGAAACCTCTCAAAACTGTCCAACTCAAGACGAAAAGAATAAAAATAAAACAAAATCATGTCGCTCCACAAAGTGAGTTTTTGGTTAGAAAGGCTGTCAACCTTGTATGCACACATACATAAATGGTTCAAAAACGTTATGGGTTGGTGAAAGTTCAAAATGAGGAAATTTAATGTTAGACGCAAGTCTGAGCCTCTTTCGTTTGTGTCTTTTTTAATATCTTATTTACAAAGAACACAAAGGGAAGTGAAAGCGGGTTTTCATTTAACCATTTTATTTTTTTATTTGGAATAAATGTTGGGAAGAGAAAGAGAGAGAGGGAAAGAAATGCTGAACTGTGAAAGAGAGAAATAAGTGAGATTCTATGCAGCCATCCGAGTTTTTTGAGGAAAAAGGCTGAGGAGAGAAAGCATGACACTCTTAACCCATTGTACTCCGTGCACTGAAAGTAATCATAAGAAGAAGAAGGATTCTTGAGACTCAAAAAACATCATGACAATGAGATGGAAAAGAAAAAAGAGCACGTCAACTTCAAACAATAAATGTTGTGTGTGAGTATGGGGGTCATGCAATGAAATAAATCGCAATATAACCAATTGACGGAGCGACGGGGGTATGTGCTTGTGCATGTGTCTACAAAATACAGAATAATAATATTTAGCCAACCCGTCACCCTAAATTCCTTCCTTTTTTCTCTTTATGTAAACATTTTATGAGAAATTTCACATCAGCTTTACTCTTTACCCTTATCCGCTCCAACACCGCCAACACATCCTCAAAGAGTAAACTTTATATTCTAATAAGTGTGTTTCCATCGCATGTATCTAATTTTATGGGTCCAATCCAACCCAACATGCATGATATTTCCTAAACTTTCTCCTCTGTTAAATAGAAAAAATGGAATATACATTTTATAGAAAATTTTATCAAAAATATATTGGTTTTCCTTGGTAATTACTCTCAACCTTGCCTAATAGTTGAATGGACATATGATTCACCCTGTAGGAAATCATTTGTAGTAAGTTGAAGGAAGGTATAGTAATTTCATTAGATTTGTGTTTCTTCTTAAAACTTAAGATTTGAAAGAAAGTAAAAGTCATAGTACGACAGGACAGTCGAGTGGAAGATAAAGTACTGGAAAATGTTTTGTATTTATTTGTACAGTTACTTTCAAAACAGAAAAAAAGAGTGGAATTTAGTTTATGAGGCGATACTGGTTGAATTTCAGGTCTAGTACCTTGGGTTGTTTAGGTTGTCTTAATATCACGTACACTAGTGTTGGCTGCATTGAAGACAATTTTGACCTCAGAGACAAAAAGTCCTCTGACTTCTTGTGTGTGTGTCTCAAAAGTCACATTCTAGGAAAAACCTTTCTGGAAGGACGGCTTCTCTGTTTTAGAATAAAAGTCACGTACTTCCTTCGTTTCGTTTCGTCCGAAGGAGTGAAAGGCGTGGTCCTGGCCTGAAGTGAAAGTACTAAAGTCCCCAACATTTAATGAAACCAAATCACACATGGAAGAAGGAAGTTTGGAGATGAGAAAGAAATAAATATTCTTGACAATCCTAGGGAATAAGGACTCGGTCTCAATGCGTATACTCACACTCCCATCTGCATCCCTTTATTTTCTTCTCTACCAATTTTATGTAAAAAGAACTTGAAATGACGCACTGTGGAAAATGGAAGAACTCTACTCTGAATTTCCTATTACCTTTGTGCTTACAATGACCCTAGAAAATACTTGGACTTTTCCCCAGGTAAATTTCAATTATAATGTTCAGGTTGAGTAATTGTGACAATTCCAATTATAGTTGTCATCCTTCCAACAACATCTTTGATCCAATTATACGTAACTACGTGTGAGCATCATATCATATCATAACAATTCAAGAATTGCAAGTATACATATCCACGTACTATCTATCCACAATAGCATTTCTAGCAATTAATTATGATTCTAGGACTAGGACGACAACTACTTCTGCTATTCAATTTCAATCTCTTTCAAAATAATGGGATAGGGAGTGCCTTGGAATTTCTTGGAATAATAATGACTTTGCAATGGCTGGAGTAGTCCTGCGTAACTCCAGTCTCAGTTCTACAGATAACGAAAACTTGATCAACAATGATGTCATAATTCTCCCACTCATTCTAAAACTTACAACGTGCGTAATGTAAATCCTAGGAATTATGAATTAGAATAGAATAAGAAGAAGTTCCACTGGACGGAACCAGGCGGTTTCGGTTTCCGCATTCAAAGTTAGACTTCACCAAGATTTCTATAATCTTTTGTGGGCGGAAGGGACGTAGTGCCTCAACCACTAAACTATATACTATATTACATGCATACATGTTGCGGCTAATCTATACTAATACTAAGCACGTAAACGTTGAATTCTTAATTTCTGAAATGAGCACAACGTTACTTCTCAGACAGTGGAAAGCGTTGAGAGTTGAAATTTATATCAACGGTTAGGGGCGATGTCGGCTTGTAATTTGACAAAAAACACTCCCATCAGGGGATGTTATGAATTTTTGGACAGAGCGCCATCTCTATTCTCTGTTTGAAGTGCTTGAATTTGCGGTAGGTGCCACATGGGTGTCGGCGGTAAAGAGATTTTGATATGAATTTGAACTGAAACTCGTTGTTGGTGATTAATTTCTAAATCTTTTTGGATCACGGTCAACTAAAATTAGAAATTTTAGGTGTCCTGATAACAAGTATTATTAACTAAGGCTTCTTGTGCAGACAAAATCATTCACTAATTTGACATTACTACTCGTAAACACGGTACTTCTGTTTTCAAATATAATAATAAAAGGGATAATATTATTTGCGCTTTTGAAAATGATGAACTCCCTTTTGACAATTGCACTTTAGAAATCGAATTTTGCCCTTTAGATTTTGATTTTTGAACTTTAGAGCATCTCCCTTTTGAAAACGACTTCACCCCTTTAGAAATCGACTTT
>JAQFYE010003010.1:0-16381 GCA_034694305.1 Protaphorura glebata
TGAATTTGAAATTTGAATCGTTTACCTTTACTGTGTAGAAATTGTCCGTCCCTTCTTTCCGAGCCAAGCAATGGGATGTGCACTGTGAGTGTACGGGAGATTCGCCCAGTCTTTGACCTAGGAGAAACGGTCCAGCCCTCTTGACGTGTTTCGAAACGTCCATCACTCCTTTGTTACCTGATAATGTCATCAAAATTCTCAATGAGGACAACTAGTCAACCAATATTTTATTTCAGCAACGAAGAGAAAAAATGATACTCAAAATCTGAAAATCGACAGTAGTAGTAGGATGACTACGCATTATATGCAGTACGATAACAGGATACTATGGTGGTTTCAAACTATTCGAACGTTTCGACAACGCGCACTGGGTCTAGTGTTCGGCGCGGTTGTGCAGTGCGGTGCGATGCGATGCAACGCCAGAAATTGTCAAATTGGTCAAAATCTTAAACTAAATCAATCAATGCGTCATAAATATAATTTCCAATATATTTTGTATCGTTACTTTACTAAAACATTGTGTAACAGGCCAGTAGCTAAGTGTCAAAATTGGAAGGCTATGCTACTAGAATATTCTCCACATTACGGAAGAAGTAAAACATTTTTGAAAGACGAAATAAGGAACACATCTAATTTCCGGAAGATTCGATTTCAATTGAACTACGACAAAGTTAATTGCCCGTATTGGCAAAAAGTGCCTAAGCTAAATTCACTCATTCAGATTGGGACTTTGAACCCTGATCTCAGTCTTGAACTCAAATTATTTAACTGATAGAATGTAGGAAATTAATTTTAATAAAAATTTCAAATGAATCTTTTAAACAATCATTATTTTTGTTGTTAAATTCAATTGTCGAAAGCCCTGAAAACTTAAATTCTGTTTTCACCTAAGAGTATCGAATGTCTATAAATAAAAATTTTCAAAAGAGCCTGTTCGCGACGCTTAGGTTTTCACTAACACACCACCAGGTTATTTTCAATTAAAATACTTAACAATGACTCGGAATAAATCCAACGCAAATAATTTTTGGAACAAAATAAAACTTACCGTCTTCTGACTTCACTTTATAAGACATCATTGAATTTTTCCACACAAAAAAATACTGAATGAACTGCGTTACTTAGTGTGTGTTTGTGTGTAATGTACAAAAGAAACAGCTGACAATTTATACACGTGTACTTTTGTGGACTTTTGATGAATTTTCATTGCTTGTAAACTCAGCTCATACTAGGAACACATTTTGAAAATTGAACAACTTTTTTAAAAAAAATTCTAAAACTGAACTCTAAAATATCAAAGGTGAGATCTGATTGTGAAAATGTACCCTTCCAATCATGCAATCCGGAAATCTTGAACGAACGAATGACGACAGGAGCCCCAGCTCTGTGTTGTAAAACTGGATTGAGCGGTTCCCCTCAACGCTTGGATTAAAATAATATTACCTATGTACATAACAAAAGTGGTTGACTGAATCACTGATTATTTTTACGTCAACGTTTTCTAAGCGTACTTGATTGCGTACCAATCAGACAAAAACGTATGTTAGTCAACAATCCGTTACCTTCTAATTTTAATTTTGAACACTATGACGTTAAATGTAAATGTTTCGAGTAATATTTATAGAGACCACCGGGAACGAAAAAAGTGGATCGCAGTGGAGGTGTAGAGTATGGTACACTACTAACGAGGGAAGTACTTAGGGTGTAACTCAAACTTCTTTCTCTGAAAGACCTTTACCCCAAGAAAACCCTCAAAAATATTATTAGTTCGAGCAACTCTCAAATGTTTATTTGTATACCTTCATCTTGACCTGTGACTTCGGCGATACACGTCAGAGAAAATTGGTAGCGGAAAAAGTTGCTTGTCACGATGAGGGGAACAACTTTCTGGTCATTTTAGAGGTTAACAGGGGCCAACGTGGTGACCACACGTTTTTTTTCGATTTGGGGGGAATCCCACGGGGAGGGGGGACATTGGACTATGCACTCGCGGCGATGTCCTTTTCAGAACGGATTCCAGAACTTGTTGACCTTAAGACTAGACCCATATGTGTGAGACTTGTTTTATCCGGTCAAGGGTCACTCGGGTTGTCCCGTTCAATGTGACATAAATTAAAATACGATCTTGACCAAATGTGTGTCGTATTACCACGCGCTGATCCTTGAAACCCCTAAAAGCGTTATTAAGAATTAGAGCCTTGCAGTGACAAGAAATATGTACATATCACATTATAATGAGCCAAATCGAGTGGAACGTTTCCCATAATAACACGACGTCTGACGTCCCCTACAATTAGAGAAAGATATTTCATCCCAAGTGCACCTTTTGCTATCATTAGTAGACGTCAGATTTTCAATAATATACCTTTCATTTTAGACAAGAACGATAGGTGCAAACTCAACAGGTTTAATCGTTTTGTAACGAATTTATTATGGAGAATGTCCATAATAAATCATCAATATATGAAATTATACAACACCACAATATTTCTGATCGTGACCTCTATTCATCTGAAGAAAAAAAATTATTTGCAAGGCTCGCAGAACATCTCAAAATGAAGTACTGTTAGATTGGCTAAAACAAAGTTGGCAAATTTTTATTATTTGCCAAATTCACCAAATTTTGGACCCCTAAACGAAGTTGGCAAATTGAAAAAAATTATATGTCGATGTTGGCAAAAACGAACAATTTATTCAAAAATCGAAGAAAACTGGTGTAAATGTACAACAAAATAGAAATCACTGATGGTCGGGTACAAGTAGAGCAATTGAATGGATCCATATCTTGAAAGATGAAAAGTTTGACCGATAGAGTCAGTTCCTTAATTGCAAATTGTTTCGCTTGTCCTAGTTCCACTTTCGCTTTCGCTACTGCACGGCTTAAATCCGGAGGATAAGATCCATGTACGCAATTGCTCCATGCCTTTCCTCTTCCTTCAGACCACCTCCCGTTGCGGAATATAACAGAAGCGGAGCAAACTGTTCGGTGGTCACAATAATAATAATAATCAACACCATTCTTGCTGTTCCTCTTCGTATACGTATAACCACGATTAGCAAGTTTAAACGTAACTTTTCCTTTCCCCGAACCCAAATATTTAACGTAGCAATCAGCCATGACTTGTGTGGAAGAAGTACAAACACGAACTGAGGAACTGAGGCAAGAAAATGTTGAGAAAGAAAGAAAAAAGAGATATGTTAATTTGCCAACTTCGACATACCAAAAATTTGAATTTGCCAAGTTGGACTTAGCCAATTTCAACCGACTTTTGACAACTTCGTTTTAGCCAATCTAACCGGACCCCCTCAAAATATTTGAAATCGATACATTTGTATTTTGTACATACCCAATGAATTATAATTGAGTGCTTTTCAGTACTTTATAAATAAATGAATGAACAGAAGAGAGTAAACATTTTGGTTAGGCCGAGCCTGATTAGATTTTTATTGTTTCAATAGAATGTGGTACACAATAATTAGACAATATGGACGCCGTGGCTGTTACTACAGGTTGGTCTGGCGTCATATTCCTCGTATCTCCAACGAATTGAAATAGGCATCGAATTTTGTGGTTATTCGTTCCAAGCCTTCCCTCGGATTCTCCACATCCATTCTTTGGGCGTTGCAGCAAATTGTTCTATACCAGTACATCAATACGGTCATGAAAGAAACGACGAATATTAAAACGGCCAGGAACAGGACTTGTGTTTGTGTGTCCTTCTCGAATCCTCAAGAGTAGCCATAAACTAAAGGAAAATGACGAATTCGATTATTTGTTAAATTTGTAGACATTCAAAAGGAATGTTCTTACTTGGCACAAGAGTATTAGTACGAAGACAAACATTTGAAGATTAATTGAAGATGCAAAAAGAATCCTGGTTTGAGTGGTAGGGTGTAGATCAACGATTTGATCCAAACTTTTTTTTCTGAAAGACCTTTGCCCCAAACTCTCGAAAATGTCATTAGCTCGAGCAACTCTCAAAACCCGATTTTTAAAAAAAGTTTGATTTTTTTTTAGAAAAAGTGCAAAGACCAGAGCAGAAGTGCAAAGAGTCTCTCAGTTCTCAAGATTTTAACATGGGATATAACATAGCACTTTTCCCCATCTCCGATCGATCATCTCCAACCGATCTCAAGACCCAATTTTTTTTCAAAAATCAAAAAAAGAATTTTTTTTTCAGGAAACCGTTGAAATGTGTGAAATAATAAATTTGAAGATGAAAAACCTCATAACTTTGCATATTTGGATGTATTTTCGGCCAGAATATAATATTAATTTAATATTAACACGAAGTGTTGAATTTTGGGCGAAAATACATTCAAATATGCAAAGTTTCGAGGTTTTTTGTCTTCTAATTTATTATTTCATACATTTCAACGGTTTCCTGAAAAAATATTTTCTTTTCGATTCTTCGAGATTACTTCAGGAATCGAATCACTTTCTGTAGGATTAGAATTTTGCAAAATCCGTTTTCACATTTTTTGCTTGGACAATATGAGCTTACCTAGTAGGGGAAGCTGTCGAGAACCTCAGTCAGCATTACAAACCGGGTTTCTCAATTAAATTCACAAATCAAACTTTGTTGCAATGTTCCATACGATTTTTCACAAAAACTTACATTAACCTCTGGCTCTGGAGCTGGAGATGGACTCTCCGAATTTTGATCCACGACGTCGTTTCGTCGACTCCATTTTTCACGGATTCCACGAGCGGTGAAATAGCTGACGAGTATAAATTGAATTATGCCAGGACTAAAATGTTTGAAGAGCAGATACAAATTAACGATTCGAATTAAAGACAATATTCAACCTTTTAAGGTTCGGCCACTGTTAAATTAGACTGCAAAAATGCAAAATTATTTTCTTCTGCGAAACTTTGTGCCTTCAAGTAAATAGTTCACATTTTATCTAACAGTTAATAAATGTATGTTTAATTTTTGCTATAATGACTGAATTGTCAAAGGCTGCTGCATGCTGGCGTCTTCAAAATAAATTGTTGTTCGTATTGGAATCCAAGATGACTTCACTAGCTGTCTTTATTAGGAGCGCTCGTAACTTGATTTCATTTCTAAAATTGCTAATTGAATGTTAATTATTATTGTTAATTTTACCGATTGTATAATACATCATACAATATTTTTTGAAAAAATAACTGTAGAACCTAAGGTTAGTTCAATTCATGTATTTCCTAGAAAATTTGACCAATATATAGAGTCAAAATTTAAATGCAAACACTAGCCGAATATTATTGCCGTACCATGACTATGATGTGTGCCAACTACAGATTTGTATTGCGGAAATACATCGTCACACAGTTCATGATTTCACCCGTATGTGTACATTCGGAAACCTTGTATCGAACGCCAAAAATTGCGGCAAACATTGTCAACTTGGCTGATTTTAATCCGAATACCGAAGTGGTTTTAAAATTTCTCGCATTCCCGGAAACTGCCTATTCTTTGAATGTCTAATCAAAAATTGTATGACTCTGAATTCGATTCCACTCTAAATCGGAATCAGGTTCAGGAAATAGAAGGCGTTTCTTGGAAGGAACGACAAAATGTGCCGTGAAGTTCACACGGATATTAAATTAACAATCTCGTATTGCGAATCACTAGTTGCGTATTTCAATGTACGAGATTCTATTCATATGATTTCCTGTACACTAAATCTAATATTCGATAACAAATTGTCATGTCGAAATGTTTAACTTGAGTCCTGACTTATCTCAAGATGAATGGCATGACTATTACTATTTTATGATCTCCATATTCCTATTCCCATGACTGGTAATCAGGCACTTCAGCAGAATTCCAAGAGTCGTATGAATTAACAGAAAGTTCAAGATAGACAATGATCCCGTGGATATCAATAAACGGAACGCTATATTTACGATTGTGCGTAGCCAATTCAGTAAACTTTAATTTGAGACCAATTTACAAAATTACTAGAGACTCTTCAATTAAAAAAATTTGAATTTGGTACAATTTTGATATTAACATTTATTTTATTCAATTTGATGAATGTGTTGTTTCAAGCCCAAAGTCCAAAACCATAGGACGCCATAATTGTGACGAGAACGATCAGCACACATATCCAGGAAACGACGACGACCCGTCTAACATCTTCGTCGTTTTTCACCGTAAATCTGTTGTTTTTGTCTTCAGGAATCATACGGACATCAACTTCTTTGACCATGTGTTCCATAAAAACTGAGAAATATCAAATATATTAGAAATCGGATTCAAATTATGTACCAGAAATTCAAAAAATGATCTAAAATCATCTTATAAGATCTTCTTATAATTAACACAATGACTCCAAATTTATCAAACTCATATAAGATTGGTTAATCAATTTCTACTCACTGATATTGTTGTTTAATGGCATCTTGAAATCTTGGAAAGTTCGTTCCAGAAAACAGTTTGGCTAGGTCAGTCTTAAACACTATTTAATACCAACAGCTGTTACCTAATGGTGCATCGATTGTGAAAAATAAGACACGATGAGCTATCATAAGGTTTTTCTTCCTTTCTAACTGCCTGCTGAATTCTTGACATTGTTATTGTTTGTTTGTTTAAACATGCACTCGGATAGCTCGAACAAATTCGAATGTCGTAAAGAGAATGTAATGGCGATTGACAATTTTTCGATTTGAACAACGAGCTTCGCAAATTGTTCGCTGCAGTGCAGTAAAGTGCAATCCAACGACTTATGGTTCCATTCTCAGTAATTTTGAAAGGAATTTCACTTTATTAAATGTATTTTTATTGAAGTTTTGCGAGTACTAATAATGTTGATGATTAGTACCTAATCCAAAAAATTCTTAAGCTGTAGATATAGTGGTGTCTAGTTCGGGAAAAAACATTTTGGTTGAGTACCACTTAGAGAGCCTTTTAATTTAAAATGCTGGAATTTGGTATTAACTAGAATTTTAGGAGTACATTATGGAAGAATTAATATTTACGGAAAGTTATTCATAAATCCGAAGTACGCTAAAACGGTCTGAAGAAGTAATTTTTGCATACACTTGCAAACTGCTTTTCGTATCCGCACCATCATTATTGACCTCCAATCGATAAGCATTTATTTAGTAATTGATGATTTGTCTAAATACTTGAATAAAGCAAACTCGAACTTGAACTTTAACATTGGTAATGACTTTACGTGTCACATTAGTCATGTCATCATATGCCAACCTATTTGAAGAGTTAATAAGAAATTAAATCTTCCCAGCGTCAGCAGTCCGGATTATGTATTACACTTTATTATGTGCGTATTGAGTTTCATTCTCGTTTTGCTTATTCTACGTTACAAACATTATTTCTCCAACACATTATGTGCATCTAATTGGCTATTTATTAGTCCAACAACCATATAAAAAGTATATCTTGATTTCGTTAATACTTATTGCAAATATGACACTAAAGGAGAATTCCGCTCCGTCATCTCGTCGCAAAATGATGACGATGGATTGGGATTGATTCGAAATCGTAGTTGACAATTTACGGAGCAAAAAATAACAAATGCAATAACATAACAAACACCATCTATGCAAAAATCTGCTGAAATCGAGAGATTATGGAAAGAATTCTGGACGTAAATATCATCGATTTATCGGCAAATTAAATTTCTGTTTACAGCTAGTTTTTATAATATTCTGACGATGTCCTTCCAGACGTATTCTGAAACCTTCACCAAATTGTCATTGTACAAATGCCAAAAATAATGGTACGTCATTTTACACAAAGCATTTATAAATCCATTAATAATTACCGTCATCATAAACCATTTGAAATTCGAGTGCATCAAATGAAAGAATTCGACATCACAGACAATTTACAAATAAGGTATCGGTATGGTCATTTTCCGTGCAACTGACGCTCCTGGCAAAGATATTTCCACACAAATGTAATGAGGTCCTTCGGAGACCGAAACGCTATTGTTTGCTTGGAATGCATCCCTTCAACGGCTGAGCTGACACATTTTATGGATATGTTAGGCTCAAACCCCGAAAACGGCCATTGGCCGTTTTAAACGGCCAATGGGCGAAATGTTGGTACCGACCAAACCCCGATCAGGTTTCCCCAGATGGGGGGAAAGTCATGTCATTGAGTGTATTTACTCTATGTCAGGTTAGGTTAGGTTAGGTTAGGTTTAAAAACCTAAATGCTCGTAATGATTTCGGGCTTTGGTCGTAGATCGGGGTTTGAGCCTAACAGATACATCGAAGCCACTGTTTGCTTGGAATAGTCCAAAGAAAACATGCAGGTCTTCGTCAAACAAATGAATCAATTTGTGGGAAATATGTTGCAAGTTAAAAATGTCTCTGGGGAGAAATGTGTGACCACGAAAGCTTATGCAGCATTATAGAGGATCATCAAATCAGAAGGTTGTATGTAGATGTAAAATAAAATTATTCATGCAAAATCGAACACAATCGAGAATAGTACTGGCGGTGGAAGTGCGATGTGAATAGTGTATGTTGGCTGAGATTTTTGTTCCCAAAAAGAGCCCAAAAGAGTAGAAATGTTAATTATTTTGAGAGATTGTACATATTGAAATTGAAATGAATAATATTCGAGTCCGAACATAATCGTTTGCATCTTCAATTCACGGCTACTGGATAAATATATTACATAGGTTTGGTCCCCTTTAGTGCAGATAGCTAGAATTTTCGGTATTTAAAAAAAAACGTGTTTAACGTTCATGACTCGTGGAGTAACAACGGATTAGGTCTTGGGAATTTATTTGTTATAAGAGTATCGGAGGACTTTCTAATAATAATGTCCTATTTTGACTTTTCAATATTTCGACAAACCTTTTATTCCTTGTGACACAAAATCAATTTTATTATTTTAAAAAAAATTGATTTTGTGTCACAAGGAATGATATCTGTAGATGACGGTGTCGAACTTCAATTTTGTAGGTCAATTAAAACTCGTTGGTTCGGCAAATTGAATTCAGTTGACATATTTCGTAGTTTCCAAGGGAGAAGGTTCTTCTGAACTTTACAATATGAGCATGAAGAAAAGCGACGCTGTGGTTCTTTGAGTGCCTACTCTGCACAAGCCCGATAAGGGTGACACTGCTCGGAGCGGATTCAAATTCCAGGATACTCACTTAAAGAAACTTTATTCGTCGTTAAACTCAGTTTCATTTGGTTTTGATTAAAATCAAAAGCATTAATTTTCGTAGTAGATAGAGATAGAGAGTACGAATTGGTTCGGAACATTCAGTTCAGCTGCTGGCAAATCCGACAGTATTTTCAAATACGGTACAGCTAACTGCGTTACGAAACAATGCAATGTCTATAACCCCAGCACCGCTATCTCCATCTGTATTCTGATAATGAAATTATTTTAATTTTAATCATACAGGAAGGAAGCTGAGTTTAAAGAAAATTAACTTCTTAACCAGTTAAGTTTATTAAAATTTGAATCCGCTCCGAATGGTGTCACCATAATCAGACATTTTGCAGAGAAGCTTCTCAATGGGCTAAAACGTTCATTGCTATTCTCCTTCCTCATATTTTAGAGCTGAAAAGTAACTTCGTCGATGGAAACTACGAACGATATGTCGACTGAATGGGATTTGAGGAATCTACATTATAGCTTATGAAATTCGGCCGAGAGTTGGCAACCAAGAAAATTGATTTTATGTCAAAAGTTAGCATATCGCAAATCTTTGACCATGAAAATGGTAAGTCCTTGTTAGCTGCTCATCTGCTGGTCCCCTTATCATTTTCATTTCTAAATATATTCTACAGACTTTGTATCAGTAATAAGTATTTACGTCAGCGTCATCTGATCAGCAAACGTGGAATACAATTTCTTGGATTTTATACAAATTTCATACTGCGTTAGTTGCAAGTTGCGACGCATAATGTATTTTTGGCAATGACTCGTAAAATGGTCTTAAAATATATTTGGCTGTTCTGGATTCGACTCTTCCTCAGCATGATGCAATTCAACTGGAATTTTCTAAAGCGATTTCTAATACCGTCGTAGTTAGTAGTTATCCTTATTTTTCGTGTACAGTAGCTTTCACAAATATCTGCTGCATGGGTCAAGGTGAAATTGGAGCGCGTGCATACAATAAGCCATAACCCATATTAAAATTTTGTATTTCAGCAGTGCGACGAAAATAAGTAGTGCCGTAAAGATTTTAGGCCATTGAGTCCGCACGAATAAACTCGTAAAAATATCCAGAGAAATTGAAAAAACTGGAAAGTTTCCTCAGCTTCTGTGGATATTCATTTTCCTTTAAAGTTCTTAGACCATTTCCTTGCAGCTTGCAATTGTGCGATGGTCATCTGAAACTAATTACGTTGTTATTATCTCGCCATCGCGTAGCACATTTGATAAAATCAGGGAGTTCTTTGCATGGAACCTCCATGACGGCGTCTAGGTCGGAAAATGCAAAGATATACAGTCTTTCAATTCTTGACCACCTTCGTACGTATTAAAAGTCAAAATTATTGAATATATGAGACAGGAGATGGAGGACCAGGAGAGAAAAATCGGTTCGTATCGTAACATTCAGTAGCTAACCTAACACCACTGCAAATCCATCCACTCCACTGCAAATTTTCATTACATTCGCTCAGTAAAATGTATTGGGTTGCGAATTTTGCTTTGTGATGAAAATGCAAGTAACAGTAAGTCCTACGGGAATACATACGTACCTAACTCGGTTGGGGAATATTTTTGCACATGTTTCATATAACAGCGAACTGTTTTGACTCATTGCGAATAAATTAAAAACCAAAGCTACAGTAGTGTAAGTTCATCGTTTTTCATTGGATGTTTGATTACTATTTCATAAATTGAAATCCATTAAATCGTAAATTTCTAGCAAACATCATATTAGTGACTGTCAAGATTCACATTGCACTGCAATACGTACAACTGCCAGAATTTTATGTCATTGGCTTTGGGTTGGGAAAACCATGTTTATCCACCAGATTGAACCCCTACTGCAAGAGGACAACCTGCACGACCAGAAAAGAATGGATTGGGAAGTTGGAATTTACACCACTATGCTGTAAATCAACAGAAACCTGTGCCAAAATTCCGTGCCCCGTATAGTTCACAATAGTTTATGAAATAAGAGAAGGAAATCCGAATGCGAAAAAACTTCGGTTTTGTTAGCGATTGGCACTTCTTATCGCATAATTTAATTCGTATTATGAAGGAGTGGCACCGACTCGCTTTGAAATCAGTCCACTCCACAGTGCTGGCACTGTTAACTTTGGCAAACAACTTAAGGGAAGTACATTTTTAACAAAGTAGGTCGATAAAATTTTATAGTTCTGTTTTCGCGAGTAGCTTTATCAAAATGTAACAATGGAGATGACGCAGGATATGCTCCGTACTGGTGCATGCTCATAACAACTTTTTAATTACGGTAAAGTTCCATTTCCAATTCGCCCTTGTTCTGGAGAAGAAGCAACAACGATTTCTCTTCCTTGGACGCCATTCTCCTACTTTACATCACAGGAATGTTTTAACGGATTTTAAGGCAGGAATCACAAAGTATCATCCTATTCTCAATAAAAACAAGACATCCAACGGCGGAGGTAAAGTAATTTTAACTCAAGCAAGGTATTCGGAGGTCGAGATCACTAATAGGTCAATTTCTTTTAAGTAGACAGGTTCTCAGTGCCGAAGTGTTGACTACAACCCACAAAACATCAGTTTGGGGTCAACGGACGGTAACCCTGTGTAAGATACGCAAATAGTTATGGATTTGTACTAAAATAGCATATTCTATACAGACAAAGGTGTTATCCAATATGGCGGCCCATAAGTCCTGGTACCCAGAGCCGATGGTGTCCGAGAATGGAGGGGTGGTCCAGATTATCAACCCAGGCGCACTCCATGACTTAAAGCAGAGAAGAAAAATGGAGTCCGAGCTAAGATTTGGAACAACGAACACAATGCTGGCCGATAAACTGATGAGAAATTGCGTATTCGCATCTCAAATTCTTCGCCACGCCTTCGGGGAACTGATGTACGGAGCATCTCGGGCTTTAGTCATCTGGAATATGAGTTCAAGATCTGGACTGGACGAATTTAAGGCTGGAGAAGAAACTTCTGGAGATCCAATAGCTGAACTTAAAATGTATCTGATACTCTTGGAACAAAAAGATCATGTCGGATTTTGGGCTTCTAACAAAAACCGCAGTGTTATAAAGATCCTGTCCACTGCAGAAATTAAGTTCACAAAAATACACAAGAAACTCTTCAAATTGGCCAAGAAACTGAAAGAAGAAACTCTTTTAATAAATTCAGCTGTGGACGTACTGCTGACGTCATGGCAAGATGCTATTAATATAAGACAAGGCTTGCTGGTGTCTCCAACACTCAGCAATGTAGACGTTGATGGTAATTGAAATACATTAAGATCGAATTAAAATGACCTCCAAAGAGTATGACAGTTTGACCTGGTTGGGCGTGTAGGTATTTAATACCGTAAACGCCTTACAAGGACAGTCGTTGTAATTCGATTTTAAACAATCTAAAATGTATTAAATTAATATTTGACAATTCTGAAAAACTATTTTAGCCGTGGAAGAAGTCCCAGTTGAGGAACCACCTGAGGCTGAGGTATCAGTGGGGTGTGCAGGGGGCGTCTGCCGAAGAATTCGAAAAATTTTCCGGACTGGAAGCAAAGATAAGGAAGACCAGCAAGAATCTCAGTCTTCAGAACCAACGCCACACTGTTTGTACACGAACAACAAGGACAACAACAACGCTGAGAGAGATGCAAGTCTGTCGTCCAGCGCCGAAATATACATGTATTTTCGTGATTCCTCTCTAAGTCTTTATCCGTCACCAACCGAACCTCGAACACATTGTTTGTACTCGAACAACAACAACATCACCATTGACAGACAAGCACAGCTGGCCAGCACTGAAGCATACATGAGTTATTTGCGTGAAGCATATCGAAGTCTTGTTCCGTCACCAACCGAACCGAAAAACAACAACAACAGTATAATTGTAAGACGAGCACTTCGTGATGCATCTCGATGTTCTGTTTCGCCACCAGCCGAACCGCAACCAAGTCGTTCGTATACGTACAACAACAGTGACAACAATCACAACAGCAACGCCGATAATAACAATATTGACAGACAAGCAAATCTGCCCATGCATTTGCGTGAGACAGAGATTCCTGTGAATGTTTCAAAGGGATATCTTCGAGGGGCCCGTCGAAGAATTCAAAAAATATTCAGAGGCATGCAAAGCCGCCAAGAACCTGTGGCATTAACCACAGTGATGACCTCTGGTGAGAACAATCCACAACGACTGAGCAGACAACAGAATATCTACATGCCAGAACCCAGTCAGGCAATGCTGCATCCGTCATTGGAACCACAGGCGCATTGTTCCTACACAAACAACAGCAACAACAACAAAATTGGCAGACAAGGAAATCTTTCCGGCAGTGAAGAATACGCAACTTTGCGTGAGGCAACTCGAAGCCCGGTTTCACCATCAGCTCCAGCCGAGCCGCAACAGCATTGCTCTTATGTGAAAAACAACAGCAACAACAACACGAACAGGAATAGTAAAGTTTGGGAGGACGTGGGACCTCATTACACACGTCTTAACTTCCAGAATGATACGATTCCCTTAGCCAAAGGGACAGAGTATACTTGTATGGCGGATTATGTGAACTGCAGGAATGTGTCTGATGCTGTCGAGCAGCCAAATTGGACACATTTCATCAATACACTGAATGAAATGGAAAGGATCAGGAAACAGAATCTTAAGCTCAGTTCATCCACCACTACCCTTTATCAAAGTATGAACCTGGAACATGTTCCTGGAGGACCTCGCCTCAACAACAACAACGATGGCAGCAGAAGTGTCGACTCACTCATTGCAGGAGACAAAAACACCAGTTTAGCAAGTCTTTCTCGCGAAGACCTACTTTATATGGAGGAACAAGCTAATAATATGAAGAAAAGAATTGATGAACTCAATGCTGCTCTACTCAAGGAATGCAGAGGTGAAGACGAAGTGGTTTCGGACGAGCCTTATGAGCATAACGATGATTGCGAGCCCAAGCAGCAACAACTGCAAAGTAGCAGTCATCAAGGGCCTGGAGAACATGATTCTGACAATGGAAGCGATGATGCGGGAATTAAACAAGTCTCTGAGGATAACGAGGTTGAAAGACAAATTGCTGGAATTACCAGCAATTTATTGCCTCTAGAACATTTAGATGACGATTCTTCACATCCGAATGTCAGCACTGACAATAGCGACCTAGATGATGAGGGGAGTCCTGAATTAACCAATAACGGCTATGACAATATTGAAATTGCCATGTATAATAATAAAGTCCTGACGGAGGACCAATTTCAATACAACAATAGTACACACTCAGTAACTGAAGAAATTACTGGGCCAAAACATGACAACTGTAGTACAGAATCAGCAAATGCAAAAATTGCTCAGCCAAGATGTGACGGCAGCAATACACAATCAGCAACTGAGGAAATTGCCGAGCTAAGAAATAACAACAGTAAAACAGAATATGCAACTGGAGAAATTGTTGAGCCAACACATGACAACAGTTCAACAACTGGAGAAATTGCTGAGCCAACACATGACAACAGTAAAACAGAATCAACAACTGGAGAAATTGCTGAGCCAACACATGACAGCAGCAATGCGGAATCAGCAACTGAACAAATTGAGCCAACACATGATAACGACCATTCGGAATTAGCAACTGAAAGAATTGCTGAATCGAAGCTTCCTACATTAGAACACTCCAATGCTGGTACAGTTTTGACTACAGAAGAAATTCTTGAGCCGTCTCAGCTGCACGATATTGACAATGGTGTTGAATCGGCGGAGTTAGAAATTGTGGAACTCCATAGTTCATACGTAAAATGCAACAATGGGAAGAAGTTTGAAAACTCGAACAATGAAGAAATCGTGAGATCGGACTCCTGCGCTGGAGAAAATTATCATTCGAGTAGTAGCCTTCCACCCCTGGACATTTCCCAATACAATGACAACGTCTATGAAAATATGATTGTCCATGAAGGTGACGGCCATGGTAAACTTGATTAAATATTATTTCAAATTAATAGCCTTGATTTAGCCAAATTAATAGCATATACATGTATTTCTTTGAATTAGCGGCCAGTCCGGAGGAAATTCAGGAAAATGAGAGTGATGCTGGAATTGATCAGGATGATCAAGATTTAGAATCCGTCTGTTTGACTTTTGACCTGGGATTCGAAGATGTGTCGGATGAAATTATGGAACCACAACCCAGCCATGAAATATTAAGTTTTCCTGGCGATGAGACTAACTCAGATGATATAGGAAAATCTGAAGACATTTCTACAAACAATGGCCACATTTGCGGTATCACCAGAGTCAACAGCGATGTCGCTCCTGGTAAACTTTAATAAATAGTTTGTACTGTTTCTAAGTAAAAGTTTACAGTCGATTTTCCCAAATACTACCGAGACCGACTCAGTGACCTCTTACGTGACATATTTTTAATTCAAATATAAATATCATAAGATCACCCTTATAATAAGACTGATTTTTCATTAAGACCTCATTTTAGTCACGGACAACCCTTTCGATCCTTCGTCATGAGTGCTATCAATACAATTACGGAAGAGTGGCTTTTCTTAACGCTTCTCCAAGAAAACTTGAAACAATTAAAAAAAACAGAATTGGCTTTGGTTATATGAAAAATATTAGGCATCCGTTGGTCAATTCAGTCCGAATTAAACCAAATAACAAAACCAATCTGCTATTAAAGTTTTTGAGATAAAGATAGGCTCGCATGTGTGGAGCATATTTTTCTAATTGATGTATAGAAAATACTACCATTTTTGAGCGCATTCGCCGCAAGAATGGTCAAACGTTGGTGTGTTTTTTCTTAAAAAAGATTTGTACATTGCATTGGTTCTAGCAAAGGTACCCCTAGTAGTAGATGAAAACTCCAGCAGAAAGTAAATCCCTTTAGGTTCCAGTAACCACCCATATTGTCGGCCGTAGGGTTGATACCAGACCACAGCGAAGCAGTAAGGGGATGCGTATGCGAATAAACTACAACCGAATTTTAATTTGAACATGTGCATTTGATAATTTTTACAATTATGTAAATTAGCCTTCTCCTACGAAGGGGAGAAATTAGAGATATCTGACTTGTGTATTTTTTTAAAATTAGCTGCTAGCCACGTGGGCGGTTCAAAAATTGAAGATAACACCAACACTGGCTCTGAAACTACTTGTCCAACTCCTGCCCTCGGGGCCGACGATGCCATTGATGTCCATAGATTGACCTTACGAGTTGAATCAGAAAATAGAAAATCTCCTGATCAGTCAGAGGA
>JAQFYE010003011.1:0-16377 GCA_034694305.1 Protaphorura glebata
GTCCGACCTCCCCCCACTGATATCAGTAGGGGGAGGTCGGACAAATGTGAGGTATTCATTTTGTAGAGAACCTTATGTGGGATCTACGGAGTTATTTCGCTTGGAAAAATCCGACTGGCGTCGTGGCGAAAAATCTGTCGATACATCAACTTTTGCGATAACGTTATGCAAATTTTAGGCGCGGTTTGGTGAAAATTTATTTTCGGCTAGCGGCGCATTTGGGTGAAATAAAATAAGATTTTTCTCTCCAAATCCGCTGCCAGCGAAATTCAACTTTCTCCAAACCGGGTCCACCTTCTAAAAACCAAATACCGTATTTGACCGAATAGATGCCCCGTGCTTGTATTTAAATTTGCCTCCTTTAAATCCGGCGTTTATATGAGCAGTGGGATGATTCGAACTACGCGCTCTTATGAAACAACCTAACACGTGACCCGGCTAGTATTCAATACCCGGCTTTTATTCGGTCAAATACGGTATTAAAAATACAAAAAAAAGGTAGGCATCGACAGATTCTTTGAAAAAAATTATGTCCTGCCTTTTTTTTTTAAAGAAAAGCAGACTAGTTAGGGTCTTTTCATGCCTTTATTATTTTAAAGCTCGTCAACTTCGCTAAGGGCGTCGGATTTACAAGCCGAATGGCTACCCAGATCGCACAGAGTGTCTACAAGATATGTATTGCAATTTTTCGGACTGCAATTGATTGGGCTGCGGATGGGGGGGGGGGCAATGTTTATGTGTCACCGTTAATGTACAGAATGTTTAAATGCCAATAATCTATTCGCCCTAATTGCTTCAATGTTGCCCGTAATTTACGAAGAATTCCAGATAATTTTGAAAAAAATATAATTCTGCTGTACACTAGTAAAATATTAAGTACGGCAGTAAAACTATTATTATGTTTCTTGTCCCCATTTAGGCATTGTACATAAATACAAGAGAATTAATCTGAGAACCTTGAACTTGTATTGGATTAGCGAGCTGAAGCATGTAAATAGTATGTTACAGTTAGAAACTGTAATCAGTATATAACCATATAATTCATCGGAAATTAAGTCTGATATAGACAACTGAAATGATTTGAACATTCAGGGTAGGGTACGCAACTCATGTAAGCTTTTAACTTTGTTAGTTTTCTGCAAGGCCGGTAAAATGTTATACACCACCCTGTCCATATCTGTGTGATTCACCACGCACTTTCAGAAGAACATCCTGGAATGCAGTCTTAATAGTATAAGCCGTTGAGTTTCAGTACGTTACAATTTCATCACTCGTCTTTCAGTAATCAGTTATATGTACACTCACACTAGACAAATTTACTGAGACATTTCTGTACATAATAAATAAAATGTAAGTACAAAGAAATATTACAATTTTTAGCTGTGAGTGAATTGCAAAAATGCACACAATATTTTCTGTACTTACCTTTCTAATCATCAACAACTTGGTATGGAATGGAAAGTCAATGGAATTTGAATTTGACGATGAGGAATGTGCAGAACTTATTTTAAAGGGTTCTGAACAAAGTGTTGCATTTAATCTGAGAAACGGTGAAGAGGCTAGTACAAAATACAAGAACATTGAAAGAAATATTGGATTGAATTATTCGTTGAGTGTACAATTGCTTAATAGAGATCCAGGATGTACATTTGACATTTGTACGAATGACAATAACCTTTGTCATCGTTATAACCGTAACCACACTGACATTGAAGTCATTTCAACGAATCCTATCAGTTCAGTCACGTGTACGTGTAATGCCCTGTTATTTGATTCGTGTCCATCATTTGCGGAATGTCCAGATAATTTCGACTCTGAACCGATATTACAAAGGTCCGGTGAGTGTGGGCGTGGTTACCGCGGCACATTCTGTGACCCTTGTCCTCGAGGTTATTTATCCATGTACCCTGGTGATACAATATCTCAGTCCGATCCCCAGTTTCAAATAAAAAGTATTGTACTCAGGAAAGATTGCCGCCTTTGGAATGGGTACGATTTTTTTGAAGAAACTGATGAAACAATTTTAATTGACTCCGACAGTCCACTTGTGTGCAATTGCACGACGTCGTATAACACAAAACAATCACTGTCAGAAAGGAGAATCATCAAATGGGGGCTTAACGAAAGTGAAACTTCAAAGCCATCGTTGCCGAATAACGAGACGCTTAATTGGGGCGCCATCTTTCTTTCAGCCATTCTTGTAGCTCTGATTCTCGGTATTCTCGCAGCCATTTGTACGGCAAAGTTACGCAAGAAGTACCAAGAACTTAAGAGAGATAATGACGTCATACTTACTAAGGAAATCAAAATGCTAAATGCACTTAAACGTGGGAAATTTGGAATGGTTGACTTGGCTGAATGGACTCGTAGCGGGAGAATTTTTAATGAGCCTATAAAATGCGTCGTAAAGTCGGGAGCTAGAAGAACCGCTAGGGAGCACGGCGACGATGACTTAGAACTGTATACCAAAACTCAATACCGTGAACTTGAAACATTTCGTCAATTGGACAAATTATCTACTAAACATCCCAATATTGTTCAATTCTTTGGTGTTTTGAAGGAAGGAACCGGAATTCGTATTGTTTTAGAATTCTGCGAGCACGGTGACTTAAAGTCTTACATGGAAAATCCATTAAATAAAATGTACTTTATAAATGTATGGAAAGTTGTCAAAAAATTGAAAAGTGAACAAAATTCAAGAATTCATTCGATAAAATTACGTCGTGCTGTGGAGTCCTTTTCAACACTCATGTTAATTAATTGGTGTGGAGATGTAGCTGCTGGAATGGAGTTTCTCGTGTCGTCCAGTATATTACAAATTGATTTAGCTGCTAGAAATGTACTTCTGACTGACAGATATGTGGCAAAAATTGCTGATTTTGGACTCACGAAGAACTTGAATGGGCAGGTCGATCAGGAAGAGGAGTGGTTGCCACCATTACCTTGGCTTGCAACGGAATCGAAAGAATTGCGTATTTTTACTGTAGAATCGTCGATTTGGTCATATGGTGTCACAGCCTGGGAAATTCTATCCTTGGGGAAAGGTCTTTATCCTGGCGATCGATTTGGTCATCGTCTAGAAATGACTAGAAAAGGATATAGAATGGACAAGAATCCTCCATACTCAAGCCGACCTATTAACAATAGACTCTTTCTCTGTTGGGAAACCAATCCGAAAAAACGACCGAGCTTTTCTAATTTAACAAAGTTTTTTCGATGTAAGGCCCAACGCGTCAGGAATGACATGGAGCTGATGTTAGGTCGAGTTGACTCAGTACAAGAGAACGGACCGGAACCGGAATATCTGGAAGGTGATACATAAGGTCCGGGCACATCGTACATACATACAGGGCGTTCTTTATCTCTCAGACTACTTTGAAATTGGCGCGTCGCAGACTCAACTAAATATTTGTTGACGTCAGTGAACAAAAATTTTTAAAAAAATTTGAGAAAAATTAAGTTGAAAATTTTCCAAAATGAATAAAATCTAAAAATATTAAAATTTCAACGAAAGTCAAAATTTTGAATTTTTTTTCCTAACCTGTCATAAAAGCAATTTGGTTTTTTTTTTCAATCAACTAGTCTACTCCGTTGTAAATAAAACACAATTTCGTAGAAAGATTCTTCATGCCTCATTTATTTTATTTTTGCTTATTTTGAGATTTTATGATGCCTCTGCACATTAAAAAATAAACAGATACCCTGGGTATGATTTTTTTTTGTATTAGAAATTGTAATAAGTCCTTGTAAAGTTGTAATTAAGAATGAAATTGGTTTTATCTTACCGTCAGGTCAACGATAAAATCGTCAACATCGTTGAGTATGGAAATCCCCTGCAACCTTGTGATCAGAGTTTTTCTAAAAAGTTTTTATCTCAAATTTGTTTTTGGAATTGCTTATGATTTGCTGGCTGAATATGTATGCAAATTAATCAAAACATAAGTAGAAGGGAGGAATAGATTTATTTAACTATAATTGCTTTGGAAAATGCATTGTCTTTCTACATATCTGTGGAATCCGTATAATTGAACACCTCGACGTCAACAGCTGCCGAATAATATCATAAGCATCCATGAGCTGTGGCAATATAAGTTAAGGTCATTTTTCCAGGGAAAAAAAACAATGAATTCGAAAAACACAATCATTTTGAGCTGGATCGTACAGGGTGGTTCATATAAAAAAAGTGAGATATACAATTTGTAGAAAAATTAATAGATGTAGTGTTAAATTTCACAAATGTATATCAGTTCTTCTGCCATGGAGAAAAAATTATGAACCACCCTGTATGAAATTGAACAGATTCATTCAGTAGCACCAACGAAGTCCCAAGTGACAGGAGCGCTGAGTACGCTGAGGTCAAGTCCAAGTTTCTGGAAAGCTGCTGGTGATAATTGGATGTCATTTGGTTTGCACTTGGCACACCTATCTTGAACCAGGACAGTCACGCTCTTGGATTTCTTCTTTTCTCCAGAAGACGGGGCAGCCAATCTCACTTTAATTTGGGTTTGACAAAGTGGATCCATTTTTGTTGCGGATTTTGTCCAATATTTCTTCCCAATCGCGGCCACAAAATCATTATCACTCAATTCTGTCCCGCAAGATGTCGTTCCAACGGTGTAGTGTGTTGCTTCTCCGCTCTCTGTAAATAAAAAATAGTTTATTTGATTAGTAATTAATTATTTTCATGGAATCGTGAACCAAATATTAAAATTGGGGCATCCTTGGTATTGAACTGTGCCATGCTGCCTGACCTTCAACAATTATTGGCCTAAGGTCAACAAAATAATTTGTCAAAAGTAATGGGACATTTTTATCGCACGTCTTTTGGAAAGAATTTGAGAAACAAAACAATCCAATGTCTAAAGGATGATTTGGCACGGTTTGACTACCTGACCCAGATTGGCTTTTATCCAATCTACATGGTGTTCCATAAATAACTCTGGCTCCCACAATATACGAAGTGTGTATATAGAATATTTTCAGTCAACATACATGTCTGATTATTTATTAACCACCCGGTACAATGAGAACGAGTAAAAAATTCCAATCTTCTTTCAACTCTAATTCTTATCTAATTTTTCAGGGATTTTGGCTCAACACAATGCCAAGGTAAAGAAAAGAGAACCCTAAAGCTGAAAATAGACTTTTAGCTAAAATTGGATTCAGGTTACGCCGTCCTCGCACAACAATTTAAATTTTTATTTAATTAAAACCTAGTTTCAATTCTAGAACATTAGGTCTGAATATTGATAAAAGTGAAAACTGAAACTCTTGACTACGTATAATAAAAAATAACTAATATTTTTTAAACTTAAAGACTTTTTAGTCTATACAATTTTTTTTTTGATTATTTTTAATTAATAGGTTAATTAGCTTAATTTTTGTATTTTTAATTAAATTCTGATCATACCTGGTCCAGTCCTTACTTCCGGTACAGCGGTCATTTGTTTATAAACGCCAGGGGCGAGAAGGAGAATACAAAATCCAAATAAACTGAATGCGAAAATAATTGTTCCTGGAGAAAACCCTTCAGGGGCATCCTCCGGCTTCGCGTCGTCCCCAGACATAATTCAAATTTCTTTTCTCTATTTAAATTCTTTCACTTCCTTCTGTTCAATCCAAAATCTAAATTCACACTAAAATGTTTCACAATCGTTGTCGAGCTCGTCTCCTTCAACCACAGCCAAGCATGAAGGGAATTCGTGTACCTAAATGTGGGACACGAGACTCGAATTTAAGATTGTCTCCGCGTTTATTTATACTACCTCGTACAGGACAAGTAATTAAATATATTTCGTATTATGTATGTTTGTATTATGTATAACAAGGAAACTGTTTCAGCTGATGCCCCGGGCGTTCTATTTTTAATATCATTTGGGATCCCCTGACATGAAAAAAGTTAAAAGTCGTCTGCACAAATTAATTATTTATTTATTTATTCATAGATATTATATATTATATATTATTTTATATGTATATTATATCATAATATTTCTTAACTAAACTTACAAGGAAGGTCCACCTAGTGTTGGTCGAGTTGAGTGTCGAGGGCTAAGCTACTTTGAAGACCATCCGAAATGATGGTGCTGTGCAAAAATTTTAGACCCGGGAATACAAATTTCAAATTTTCAAAATTTTGAAAAAAATTATTTAATCAAAGGGTCTTTGTTCTCTAATTTTTTCAATGTTATATCCCATAAGAAAAATCCCAAAATGAATTTCGAGAAAATGACAGTAGTAAAAACTGAACTCATGCCTCACAAAATATAAACGCCAAATTCAATTTGGGATTTTTCTTATGGGATATAATATAACATTGAAAAAATCAGAGAACAGAGACACCCCCTCTTTGGTAAAGAAATTCAAAATTTCTTTAAAATTTGAAATTTGATTTCCCGGGTCTAAAATTTTGCACAACACCATCATTTTGGATGGTCTTCAAAGTAGCATAGCCCTAGCTACACTCAACTCGACCAACACTTGGTGGACCTTCCTTGTTAGTTATGGTGTAGTGTGCTGAATATTTGATGGCATATACGGCCAGCCAGTCAAAGGAATAAACACAGGGTCATGGGTACAAATAATTTTAAAGGGACTCACGTTAAAAAAGACCTTCAAATAGAAGGCGTTACTCCACTCACAAGGGAAATCTTAGAGCGGGTAATTTAAAAAAAAAATGAATTCGTGCCGTTGAACCATGAATGCGATTTGGAAATTGGAATGGTGAGTAGCTCCACGCCCTATTCAGGTTTAGGTCAGCAAAGTTGACCTTTGCTTTGAATTCTGGAAGTGCTGATGAGTCTATGTCGCGAGTCTATCGTTCGCCTCTTGTAACTTCTCTTCGTTTCACTATCTTCCACTTCCGTTGGCGACAATTAAGGGAGACGGGGCAGAATGGCCAAATACCACTCACACAATCACTTCTAGAATTCAACGTAAAGGTCAACTGTGCTGACCTAAACCTGAAATGTGTGTGACCCACCCTTCCAGATTTCAAATGGCATCAGTGTTCAATGGTACTAATTTCAATAATTACCAGCCCAGACGTTTCCCCTCGTGGGTTTACTACTTCCATGAAGAGAACCGAAATAGAATCAGGTGTCTTAAGCCTTTCTAAATAAAGCAAAGGTTGAATTGTAATCATTAGTCCTGTTTTATCACGTAAGATTTATTAATACCTATCGTAACCTGAGAAAGAAACGCGAACTGAACTAAATTTCCATTATATGAAGTGCTGAATAGAAAGAAGTAATTTGTTATTTTTCAAATTCATCACTATTTTTTCCCAGAATTAAATGCAATTTAGCCGTTTATGTTATTTGTGGCAATTTGGTTAGGTGCGACAATTCTCTATTAAACTGCTTTTGACCTAATCGCCTAAATAAATAGTCTCACAAGGGAAGCTCAAGTACATAAAAGTCGCACCTACAGCCGCCTCCGTTTTTAACACCATTTGAGACCCCCTGACAAGAAAACATAAGAGTCACGTGTACAAATAAAGTACCTATTTTGATCTTCTCTTCAAATCTTCTAAAATTTGATTAAAACAATTCCCCCTTTGAAAAAAATGAAATCGTGTGTAAAAATGCATGCTGGCTCCGGCGTTTTCATTTGGCGTCAATGTTGAGAGATACCCATTAAATGCATTTGAGAGCATTTTGATAAAATTAAAAATAATTTTTTTTGTCAATATTTTGAGTTCCCTTAACTTCATTGGTATATCAGGATTTTTTTTAATCCAATTTTTGAAGATAGACCAAACACAAGGACTTCATTCGTACATGCGACTTTGAACTGCATTGATGTCAGGGGAGGGAACCCAAATGGTGTGAAGAAGTGAATGGCGGCTCTAGGTGCCACCTTCATGTCTTGAGTTTCCCTTGTCAGTGCGAATTTTAATAATTTAAGCGTTCTTTCATCGTCCAAGTAAGAAATTTCGGTGTGTCAAATGTAATGACTGCAGTAATGAGTTATACCAATTCTAACTGCAAAAAGCTGCGAGTTCTTGGTCTTCAATTAATGTCAATTAAAATATTATAAGAGTTAGCGTGCAGTCACTACTCTACTTCTACTTTTTTTTAGTAGAAGTCAATGTCAGGTAAAATTTATGCGAAGGTTTTGGGGTGGAGGGAGAAAACCGGTTTTGTGAAAGGATTCATGTCTAACGCGGAAAACCCGTCCGACTTTCAAATCTCACAAAATATTAATAATAATCAATTTGAGAAATAAAATAGTTTCTAAATAACTAATTTCATCAGACGGAGAAAAAAAAACAGTCACTTAACGTGTCCTCCATAGAATCCATGCATTAATCCTATTAAAATTATTCAGAAGAAAACTCATTCCTTTTCTGGTCGGTCGTCGGTGGTGGTGAGTATAACGTATAACTTTAATTAGTGGTGAGTCGGAATTCACGACACTCACTGATAAATCAATGTTCCCTCTTCGATGTTTATGTTGTGCAAGGTATGAAGTTTATGATTTTAATAAAATACGTATCCAATCCAATCCAATCGTCGCGGAGCAGTTAGTTAGGTATTCAGTCGATAACTAGGTCACGGATGTTGAATCAGATAATAAAACATTTCAAGTTCATATTACGAAATATTTATCATACTTTTAACAGAAGATTGAACGTGTTGTTCATCCTGCCAGATAATTTTCATATTTTTTAAGTTTAAAATATTATTTAAAAAAAAATATTAATAAAATATTAATAAAATATTTTAAAATTATTTGTTTATTTTTAGGCAACAACGATAACCAGCATTTGTGTGAGAGCGAGAGCAATCAACCAGACCACAAATTCTCGTGATTAGAGTGATAAGTCCATTGCATGTGACACACATATGTATCCAATGTATCTAGATACAATATCAAAATATCTAGTTACTTCAACATATTTAGGTAATTAAACACTCCCACGTAATTCAGCATACCTAGGTAACTCAACAATCACCTAGGTATTCAAGATACCTATGTAATTCAATAAACCTTATAATTCAACAAACCAACAAACCTAGGTTATTCAATATACCTAGGTATGCAAGGTACATATGTGATTCAATATACGTTGTACGTAGGTAATTCAACAAACCTAGGTAATTCAAGTTGAGTTTACTAGCTATGTTGAATTAGCAAGGTGTTGTGGAATTATTCAACAATTACAGTTTTTTCATCAAGAACAGAATAAATCTACTTCAACTTTTTTTTATAGTAGATTTTGTGTGTTCTTGGATGAAAGAAACTGTAAAAGGTATCATAACAAACACAGAAACAAACTCAAATCAATCAGTCAATTCAACATACCTAGGTAATTCAACAAACATAGGTAATTCAAGTTGAGTTAACTAGGTATGTTGAATTAGGAAGGTGTTGAATTATTCAACAATCACCTAGGTAATTCAGCATACCTATGTAATTCAACAATAATCTAGGTAATTCAACATACCTGGGTAATTCAACATACCTAGGTATATGCAAGATACCTATGGGATTCAATATAGCTAGGTAATTCAAGTTGAGTTAACTAGGAATGTTGAATTAGCAAGGTGTTGTTGAATTATTCAACAATCACCAAGGTAATTCAGCATACCTAGGTAATTCAACAATAACCTAGGTAATTCAACATACCTGGGTAATTCAACATACCTAGGTATATGCAAGATACCTATGGGATTCAATATAGCTAGGTAATTCAAGTTGAGTTAACTAGGAATGTTGAATTAGCAAGGTGTTGTTGAATTATTCAACAATCACCTAGGTAATTCAACATACCTAGTTAATTCATCCTATGTAGGTATTAAATCACGGACCTGCGTTTGTAAATTCCGACATACCTAAGTAATCTTGAATAGCTACGTTTGCTGAATCACCTTTGAATACTTCTCCCAGTTACCTAAGAGGAGTTTTGTTCCACAATATGGAAAGGAATGTCGTCATGATAAACATTGTCCGGATTAATATTTATAATTTTCGAATTCTGTAACAATTTGGAATAATATGAAATGTCACTAGTGTTCCACGCTCCCTGTTACATTTATTCGCATTAAAATCTTGCATTTTTTTAATTTTACAGGTTCAAAGGTGAAATAGAAGGTGCAACTTATCTTCCGTTCCGCATTTACACCACGACAAGTTTTTGTCTGCACTCAACCCAGATTAGAATACAAAGGAATTGTACTATACAAAAGAATGTCGGCAACAACAAGCAATCCTTTCTCCTCATCACCTCTTCACGCTCTGAACGTCGACATCGTAAGTCAGAATTTGATACTTAAAATTAATTAATTAAAAAATTAAATCAATCGACGTTCATCGCTCACCTGTTGCCAAATAGTGCGGCTTTTGGCAATTTTTCGTAGAGATAGAGTTGCTTTTTTTACGAGTAATTTTTTTCTTTTCAGGTTGTGGAGCAAATAATTTCATATCTGGTGGACAATCCCGTCGACCTCCTCCCATATCGTTTAGTGAGTCATAAGTGGAACGACGCGATTGTCCGGAAAATCAATAAAGCAGATTATTCCTTCAAAATTCCCTTGAGATATGGACCTCAAGTCCCAATGTTCTTGACCCAATTTCGTGCTCAAGACCACACTAGAGAGATCTTGGACGATGTGATTCTTACCTTAACAGGGAGTGCCTCAAGACTAAACATTGACAGCGTTGTCGTTGACCGTGACTTTTTCTTGGCCGGGGTCATGAATCAATGGACACATTTCTTAAAAATTCATGGAAAATCCATCCGCCATGCCAAATTCAGTATCCGCCGTGGGGACTTCCCAAGAAGATTCATGAACTACGTGGAGGACTGTGAACAAGTTATCTCCATGGAAAATTTCCGCGTCTTTTTCATTTCAACACCTAATTTGGAATCTCTGGATTTCTGTGTAAGGTTTTCTCATTACGGCCCACGGACATCACACGAGGCGGTCGTCAGACAACGGATATTTCCAGACACCAAACGCCCTAAACTTCGAAAATTGACCAAGATAAATATTGAAGAACCGCGAGGATTTTTCTACTCCCGTTTATTTTTGAAAGAAATATTTTCCATGACCTGTAATTTGGAGAAATTGTACATCAAGCCAACGGGTCAAGTTGGTGCTTTCATAAGTGCCTTGACGGCCATACCAAGGAAGCACAGAAGGTCATTGACCTCCTTTGGTATTAGTAATGCCTCCGTTTCTTCTGGAACGCCTTTGCCAAAGCGACCCGCGCACATGCCCGCCGAGTCATATGTGAGACTGTCCTTATGTCCGTTTGGTTTTTTATGTCGTCGTCGTGACGTCGTCGGGTTGGCGGAGCTTGAAATCAATAATATTTACGGTGGTAGTTGGAAGAAGCCTCTTTGGATTAAATTATTGATTATGTTCCAGAGACCAAGTCTTGTCAAACTTACTTTGGGGAATCGAAGAAACAACACCCATCGTGGAAATCTTGCTTATGAATTAGTTCATGCTGAGCATCCCAGACTCAATCTTTGGGCAAGATTTACATTTTCTGATATCTTTCCTAATTTGAAAATATTGGAAGTGAATTTGGACAAATTTAATTTAGCGCCAATTCGATGCTACAAAACCTTATTTCCAGTCTTGGAACAATTTACTTTGAGTCATGAGAATGAAGACGGTTGGAGTTACGAGCAACTCAGTCATTTGCTTCCACAGCACTTTGGAATGAGTGAAACTGTGAAGCATTTTTACCTCATCGGTCCAATGTGGAATGTGGATAGGGACGAAATTGACGTGGCGATAAGCCTCACATTTCCTAAGGCGGCCTTACATTTCGATCCCCTTCTACATGACAGATCAGTCCAGAAATGGCCGGAGGCGCGACTTCCCGGGGTGGTTCCCCTACCTGCGCGCCAATTTTTGTCGGCGCCCAGTAAAGCCCAAATATAATTTTTGGTCTCAACAAGCCGCGCTCCAGACGACATGGCCAACACCAGATTTTATTGATATTAATATTTTGTCATTTCTTATTCAATATTATTTTTTTAAAACGTTTGGCCATTAAAATTAAGATTTTAGGAACTGTCGAATCACTAACTTCATTTACAAGAATATTTAACCTCCACAGGATAAATATTTTTGTACTGAAAAAGAAATAATGTTAAATCCTAATCATCCAGAACTTAATTCTGATATCAGAATTTCGTATATTATAAAGCGTTGAATTATTAAGATTGAATTTATTATTAGTATCGCTATGTGTTGAGTACAGCACATATTTATTATATCAATTATATTATTATTGTTGTAACGTAGAATTACAGAGAAGGGTAAGTTGATATTACATATATAAAATATGTACTAGTCAGAGGTCCAAGGAATTTATATACCTTAAAATTTGTGCCGATTATTTTAATTATATTTTGATGAAAGTGTCAATGATTTTATTACATTACTAGAAACCCGACCACGCTAGCGGGGGACCCGTAGTATTAGGAGCCGACACGATATAAATTGAGAATTTGGTTGTCGAAGGCTGTTCTAGAAAAGGTTTCTTTTATTTGCGTCAGGTACAACAATATATATTCAAGTAATTATATATTCTTGTTCTTCTCCAAGCCGTACAGCTTCTTCCCCGTGTGGACGTCTAAAAGAAAGAGAAGTGATTAGGTTAGAGAATTGCGTACATATTTCATATTGCATACATATATGTCACAGCCACCGGGCTGGTCTTCACCGTGGTTGTCGGTAAGATGAAGAGTAGTGGGCGACGGAATGCGGGTGTGACCTCTATTAGACCTCTGCATTAACCTCAGATGTCGTTCGTAACGTTACCAAAATATTCGTCCCCAAAAAGTAGAAAACTAAATTTGAGGTCAAAAATGACCTTTTAGGTGACCTCAGGTTCGACCTCCGAGGTGATTGGGAACATCACAACCGGAATCATGGTTAAAAACTACAAATAAACTATGTGTCACATGTTGGGATCGGGTGAACCCAAAATATGTCATCGTCGGTCATCAGTGCATTTTTCAGTACTGATTACATATTTCTTTCTGGTTCTGGTTCTATCTACGCTTTATTTTTTACTCGGAAGACCGAGTGAGACCATAAAAAAATAAGAGAAATTCAAATTGATCAATTAAATTTGGAGTCAAAATTTTGACTAATAAAATTTCTTACACGGCGTGGTGGTGTTGGGTGGAGAAGCGGATGAATTACGACTGACAACGGTACTGAATGACTGACTGACTGCGGTGTTTGTTGGATGTGAGTGAGAGTCAGCAGTGACTTTGGCAGTGGTGTTGGTTGGATTTGAGTGAGAGTCAGCAGTGACTTTGGCAGTGGTGTTGGTTGGATTTGGGTGAGAGTCAGCAGTGACTTTGGCAGTGGTGTTGGTTGGATTTGAGTGAGAGTCAGCATAGTGTTGTATCAGTTCCAGTTCTCATTAACTTCTACTTCTAGTTCTAGTTCCAGTTCCTGGAACTAGAACTAGAACTAACAAAATAGAAATGGAAGTAGAACTAGAAGTAGAACTGAATGAACGCGAGCTGGAACTGGAACTACCAAGCCGCGGAACTAAAACGTAATTTAGTTCTCATTTAGTTCCGATTTAGCCTTAGTTGAACAAAAGTGCGCTATTGTAAGTTACAGCTGCAGCGGCAGCGGAACACATTCAAAAACAAAGTTCTTTTGTTTCCTCTCGTTCGCACTTCGTTATATCTGGTTCGATCTCGATTCAATGGGTGTTTTGGAATCAACAGAAGGATGGAACGCCTAATCTAACATTACTAGCTTATATATTATTTCAATTCCAATTTCAATTTCAATTGGTGCAATTGGAATGGTTTTTTCCTTCACAGGACATTCCTGTGGTGGAAGACGTAATCTCCTGGAGGGGAAAACTTGAATCGATGAGCGTTCTTGAACAAAAACAAACATTTTATTCCTGCTGCTATCTCCAATTTACTGAGACATCACCATTTATTGGGACATTTCTACATGTTTCGTAGCATTCCTGTATGAAGTTCACCGGTACTTGCTCTCATTATTCTAGTAAGCAGAAACTAGAGGAGGAACTAATTTGGAACTTAATGAGAACTATAACTATATGGAACTAGAACTAAAAAGTTTTCGGAACTAGAACTAGAACTAGAACTAAGGTTCGTCAAGTGTAGATGGAACTAGAACTGAATGCAACGGGAAAAAAGTAAACTGGAACTAGAACTGGAACTAACAGGACTAACAAGTTACAAATTACAGCCTAATTTTGAAAGTATTTCAATTACAATTACAAATTACACGCAGCATTTTGAAAGTATTTCAATTACAATTACAAATTACATGTAAAATTATTGATGTTGTTAATTACAATTACAATTACGTAATTGTAATTGGATTTTCAATTACAATTACAATACAAATTACAATTTCAAATGTATATTTTCTTGTGTTTTTCAGCACTAAAATGCATTTTCTCTTTCGCTGCCCAAAACTTCATTCAATCTTTACTAGTCAACAAATATAATTGAGAAAAAAGTAATTTCAATTACAAATTACAATTACAATTACAGACATCTTCCAAGTAATTGAATTACAATTACAAATTACAGTCAAAATTTGGGATGTAATTAATTACAATTACAACTACGTAATTGTAATTGTATTTTGTAATTGAAATTACAATTACCAATGTAATTGACCCAAGTCTGCGAATCCGTAGGAATCCATAAGAAGAGGCGAAGAAAATTAACACAAATTCTTATAAGAAAGTTTTCTTGATTTTCTAAAGAGTTATTTTTATTGATGGTAGGTAATTAGTCAAATTACTTTTTGACATTGAGGAAACAGTGCACGCACATGGAGAGATCTCGGTCACATGTTACGTTTTGGAAACAAGTACCTAACGAACGTCATCCTTTCCAACCCTCCACGCTGCACAAGCAAAAAGTGGTAGTGGGCCTCCTTGGAGGTGGTGTGTAATGAATATTGGAGTCCAATCAGACTCTCTCTCCGCGCCACATGCATCCACCAATGCTAGCCTTTTAGCGCGCCACTTTTGCGTCCACGTACCTCCATGCACTCAGAGAATGTCTACCCATGCATCGCATTTCTTGGTCGATGACTTTTGAATCGAAACCTTGCAAACACCCGGCCGTACAAGGAAGGAATATGGAAGTAGGTCGGCCATGAATTGATCCATGTACTGATGGATCCGTCCGTACTTGTCTTGCGATGGCAGCATTTAGACATTTCGAGTCAAATCACTGCTTGCGTTTCTACTCCCATCCCTACCGTGCAGGTTCTGAGTTTTCAGTTCACCGCATTTTGACGAATACATTCCTGCAATATCATAAAACTATATATCCAATATTTTAGCCATTACGACAGCGGACAATCCCACTCTATTCGGTCACTTTATTGATCTATAAAAGCGAAAGTCAGAAGAGTCCTTGCACATGCAAAGTAAGTACACCACACAGTATAGGAGGAAAATGATATTACAATACCGTAAAATACCGGCTATAAACCTGGTGCTGGATAGTGACCAGACTCGAGTACAAACTGGGTCTTGAGATTATTTACATAGATAGAAACCGGTCTCGAATAGAAACCGGGTTCTCTATGCCTTAACCGGATTGTCTATGGCTCACAAACCAGTGCAGTGTAGCCGCTCGGTTCTCTCAGTTTTAACTTTTTAATTCTGCAATTATTTACTAGAAACCGGTCTCGTATACAAACCGGGTCCGAAGAAGACTAGTTTATTTTGTAACCCGGGTTTGTATTACGTATTTTACGGTATATTTCATCCGACAGCACAATGTCACAGATTGTTGAGAGAATTCTACACCGAATTCCTTTCCAATGAAATATACTACTACTATACACGTCGTACTTTGGATCCCGAACCGGAGCGGTACAAAAGGGAAATACTCGAGTGGATACTTGAGTAAAAATAATTCCGTACCAAACTCATAGTCATGTGGAGAGGAGTCAGACATCATAAGTGGTGGATTCCATATGAATTGTACACATATCATACAAAAAATTCGCCTGAACCCTTTCTCGTATTTTTTTTCGAATGAAGCCACTTGTGATATGATGGTATCTAAAATTTGAGATTCGTAGCTATCTCGGGTCACCTGTAACAAATTTTCAAAATTCGACTTCGCTACAGCGGTCGATTTTTGTTTTTTTGCTTCGTAATTCGGTTTTAAAATTTTTCGAACCTGATAAGGCTAGACATTGTTTAGAAGTTAATTCTAAGCTGGAAAAATAGATTTGATTTTAAAAATTTTGCAATTTTGATATTCTGAAATAGAAATTTCGAAATTTTTTTGGCATACTTTATCTCACTTTTTCTCAAAATCGCACGAGATACAACACTTGGAACATGGTTCATTTTGAAGATAGTCTTGCCATC
>JAQFYE010003012.1:0-16377 GCA_034694305.1 Protaphorura glebata
ATCTATCGTGCGTTCGGGATTATTTACCGTGCGTTTGGGATTTTTTATAGTGCGTTTGGGATTATTTATAGTGCGTTCGGGATTATTTACCGTGCGTTTGAGATTTTTTATAGTGCGTTTGGGATTATTTATAGTGCGTTTGGGATTTTTTATAGTGGGTGTGATTAATCCATTGTGCGATAAAATGGTACCCAAATTAAACTAGTGCGTCTTATTTACTGAAATGAATTAAATTCAATTCCAATTAAATATATTTTAATTACTTACGTCTGGAAAGTCCTGAGTCAGAAGATACGTCTCGTACTCTTCAGCAAAATAGTTAAATTTTTTCACTCCTGTTTTGAACTGAATTCCGAAATTTCCAAACCGCAGAAAATTGAATGACAACAAATCAGATTATTTTTATAAAATCCACGCGACACACCTCTCACGTCGCAGTACGGCGTTGTCGAATTGAGGCTCGTTCGTAGTCAAGAGATTTGCAGTTAGCCCAAATTTTAAGTCGACAACGTGGACGAGGGCGAGTGGAATTGGGCGTGGATTTTGTCTCAATATCCCAAATACGCATGGCTCCCGCCAACCTACGACGTAGTTCACCAGAGGTACAGACAGATGGCACTGGGTACCTGAGTATGGCTTGACGCAATATCATCTAATACTATGTTACCGATAAAACCAGAAATATGAAATCCAATAAAACTAGTATTTAATTTATTAACGAAGGTCGCTCGGTTGAAGTCATTATGTGACCCACAAATACTAGGTAAGTTCAAACAGTGTAAACAAACAAAAATCGAGTTTATTATTCCGATAATGGACGTCCTACATCTCCCGTGTCACCATTTATGACGTCAATGGCTCAATAATATTATGACAAAGCTTTACGAGTATGGCCAACAAATTTATGCAGCTCCGGAAATCGAACTACTCTCTGCTGTACTGAATTTTCCTGGTTCAGTTTTTTGTTTGGAAAGTATGAGCTCACCCAGTAGAGAGGTTGTCCAATATTAAGGTCGCTATCATATTTAATGCATGGTAATCCAATTTGATTACTAATTATATACCTACGCATTCCTCAAAATGAGGTGAATTCTGGTCCCGCATACCATGCACGGTTGGGTTTGAGGTTTCTACTCTCGAAGAAATATACCATAAGCATTTAAATGACTAATAATTTGTGATATATGAATTCTATCTTCGCACTCGCACTCCATTTCAGACTCCAATTCATCGAACGAATTTTGTTCATAACTTTGTCGCACTTCTAATTTTGATAGGTATAATATACTATATCACAGACAAACCTTTCATGCGTAGGAAAGAATTACTTTGAATATTATCAGCAGTTACACTAAGCTCGTAATTCGGAAAAAAATTATATTTACACAAACAATGCCTTGACGCATAAATCCGAATCCGGTGATTATATTTGCTCCGACCGTGCAAATTCGGAAACATGAACTCTTAAGTGTAAAGACATAATTCGCATATCTTAGAAATAATCTGACAGGTGAGTTGGACGGTTGAGAAGGTGTAAAGCTGATAATGATACACAAAGAAAGAATTATTGGTTGAGTCCAAAAACTCTTTTGCTGAACGGTGTATACGTACAGCAATTTTTGCTGAAGAGTTCTCATTTCCGGCCACCAACTCTGCAGAGGAACAATTAATAATTCTTCTGCTGCTACTGCATTATATCACTTTTCACATGTGAGAGAACAAAACGTGAGCCGTGCATGGAGAAATTAATGACCAGAGTTCACTCATTAATTTACCATTAAATCTTATCATACTTAAAACATCAACCATGGTTTTGACTCTGACTTCCCACGTTAACAATTTACCTTCGCAGCATTCAACTGCAAAAATGTGCAATAATTGAATTGGCAAACTTTAACTAACTAAGCTCCGACTGCGACTGCAGTGTACCTTGACTTTACTTTTGCAATTTTTTTGGCATAAAACCGGACTTTGTGTAATAAAATGCATTTCTCATTATCGCAGCTCGGACCGGATGTTGATGAACTTTTATCTAAGATCAGATAGTCAAGTACAAGGGCGCGAAGGTACGGATTAAGATAAAGCCAATGACTTTACATTAATTTTTGCAATTTTAATATTTTGACAACGTCCTTATAGAGGGTAAGCTCGTACTGTCCAAAACGGTGGTGTACGTTTGAAACCCGTTTCGTTGCTCCATTTAATTTTGCAATTTGTTATTTGTAAATAGTGTTATGAACCAACGGGTTGACATTCTATTCAATTTTTCACCCAGACACATTACTTGCATTCTTCACTGAAGGTAATTAATTTTCACTATTGACAAACTCATGTAATTTTCGTGTTAATTTTGATAATATTAATTAATTATTCGGTTATTTGTTAATTTTTCATACCTTAGCCTGATGATGTTTTAACGAAACTAGTTGTGACTGATGGAAGAATGAAAAAAATGAAATCCGATTTTTAAGGCGGTTAGATTTGGTCGTTTCTTCACTTATTCTCATTCTATTCTTAAGAAAAGACAAAATAAGCGCATTAATTTTTGCAATTTTAATCGTTTGACAACTTCCCTATAGGGTATAAGCTCATACTGTCCGAAAAAAATTGAAGGGGGATATCGCTCAATTAGATTAATCAAACCAATTGAATGCAATAAATCATTATTCATTAGTTTTCTCCGTTAACACACCCAAGTCTAATTTAAAAAGGTTTCGAGTTTCATCCTTTCTTTGGCTTACTTGAAATACCTTCGTTAAATTGAACTCTTGAAGTTGATGTTCATTTTAACCATTATCATTATCACCCAGGAATTCAGTTCATCATTAGCACTCAAGTGTGAGCAAACTTTCCCACATTTTAGTGTTGATGAACAGGTAAATACTTGAACCCTTTTATACTGAAAAGTATGGACAGGATCCTCCTCTTTTTATCACAACGGGTGGAATGGATAACGGATACCTTCAATTAAACAATAACTGTGAGAATAAGTACCTTAAGTGTTGTACTATTAGACCATTACCTTGTTTCTTTGATCTTTAACAGAATAATGACCTCAAATAAAAGTGTTCGTTCCCATGTGGCATTGGTATAAAATAATTTGATATTTTTGCTGTAATTACAAATCCAATTACCTACGCTTTATTACAAAAAACACACACACACATTAATTGACATAGACGCTGGGGCCGAATCAAACATCGTCGCGTATTCTTGGGTTGCTTCCCATTTGGCATAGAGACGTACAACGTAGGTACCATCTAGTAGTAGGAGAAACCAGTGGAAAAAAACTCTTTAAAGCAACCACAGGGAGTGCGAGTCCGAGGAATCGAACCCCCAGCACAGCGAGACAACAGGCTAACCATACCATCATGCTGCAATGGACTTGCTACCTACGCTTTATTACTTGTCTTAATTTTTAATTCATTTCCCTCACTGCCATGTAATTGTGATACCCTGTTAATTCTGTAGCCACCGACCTCCTGAACAACTTCTGTGAAGGTTATACCCCGAAAAGTCCGACCGTTTGGCCGCTGGAAATACATGAAGCAAATAACACTTCGTGACGTCATGCACGCGCTGCGGATTCGTGTGACATCACAAAGTGTATTTGCGGTCTATATTTCTAGAGGCCAAACGATTAGCCTTTTTGGGGTAAAACCTTCACAAAAGTTGTTCAGGAGATGAAAAGTTTCAAAATTTCTGAATACAGCCAAATCCTGCTTTTTAATGTAGGGCCTGTGCTGTGCGGTGTTTTTTATGAAAATTTATTAACGGTCTAATACGCGCTTTTCTTCTCTCAACAGAATTTCTAATCATAAACAACACACATTTTGAGTCAAAATTAATTTTGATCCAGTAGAACATGTCAGAATTAAGAAGAACCGAGACTGAGACCAAAGACGAAGACTGATTAAATATTCAGGGAACAAATTGTGTTTAAATTTATTGCATCCGTTTTGATAATCCAAAACATTTTTTATCTGTCTGTCTGAAGGAGATTCATTTGAATGCTGTTCTCTCACCTCATTTCATTAAAATATTAGTTCTTCTTACCAGGAGAGATTTGAGATTAGAATTGATAGCACCCACGACCGACCGACGCGACGGACAGGACGGGATGGTTAAATAAAGTGTAATAATTATTATCGTACATGAATCCCTTGAAGGGATAAGAAAAAGGAGATGAGATACGTGTAGGTAACATAATTTGAGCACACATGTCATTCACCGCACCACCACATCATCGGGTAAAAAGTAACCCTTTAAAGGTAGCTTGACAGCAATGAATGGCTCCTGTATATCTATCTGTGTTGGTAAAACAATTAGTTCATCCTTAATTACGAAACGTAATGAGACTGAGTCCATAAATTACGACACCCTGCATGGCCATGGCAAGTTACTTAATCATGACTTCAAATTAATTTTAAATTAAATGTGATACGACGCATGTCTTTAGGGTGATTCATAACCAATGAAAATAATTGCATCTCTGTGTCGTTTAAAAACAAATACAAATCATTATTGTGTAACAAATATTAATGTCAATTTTGATTCTAAATGAAAATGGAAATTCAATTAAGAGTCTTCCTTTTTCCTAATTAAACCAAATTCGAAAAGGACCATAAATTCTTGAATTTTTTTTGAGCTTGCTGGTGATAGGGCTCTAAGTCAACCCGACTTCTCAACGTCCCCGGTGTGGTGAGGTGGCTGAGTGTGCTGTTCATTCCTCCGGGTACACTGGTTCGAATCCAGGCTGGAGGATGGGTCAGATACAGTTTGAGTCGTCTGTCGGGGCATGGTCGATGATGAAAACACAACACTGAAGTCCTCAGGTGAGCGCAATGCGTTCCCGTTGAGGCTAATATGATACTAAATATCTCCTCTTAGACCAAAGTTTTTGGCTTGTCTTAAATAATCGTCTTGGATTTAATTGACTGACTTCCGTAATTTTTTAACACAATCTAAAAGTTATGCCGAAATCGAGAGAGATTTCGTACGACTAAGGAACAAAGAAATGAGAACGTCATTTATACAATTCACACTGTACCTAATTATTGACTAATAATATTATTACGTTATGGCTTTTATGAACCACCATATTTATTTCCCGTACATATTGAGTCCAACACTACAATTCATTATTTTTTGTGTTTATTATTTATTTTTACCAACCATCACGGTATAATTACAATTTCATATTCATGTCAATATTTTTTGAGATTTTACTCATGATATGCAGATTCTAATTCTCATTTTGATTCCTTTTGAATTAGAATTCAGAACGAAGAAATGATTGATTTAGGTTTTAGTGGATTTGTTGCACACAGTCACGAAATCGTTGAACTCTGGGCAAACCTCGTAGATAGTCTGAAATGACTTCTTCATCGTAGCCTGTAATTGAAAATAAACAAATGGAATTAATTTTAATACTCCAGTCAATTCTGAGAACCTCACTCTCACACTCCAATTATCAAACATAATATTTTTAGTCAAAGTGTTTACAACAGTTTATTCTGATAAGACTGGCCAAATCAAAAAAAAATCTTTATCTGTTTACGCTTATCTCGAACCAAGTTGGCGCTTTTTAAATTGGATTTATAAAGACTTGACTATATTTGAGATAAAATTTTATTCCTAGAAAGTCACTTACGGCCGAGATGAGGATTTTTTGAATTTTGAAATGAGTTTTGACAAGAATGGCGTCGACACCAAGCTTCGAAACTTTCTTATTATCTTTGCAGGTCAAACGTTCCAAGCAAGGGTTTTTCTCTCCGATCCATACAACCCCAAGATCAGTGAGCTAAATAAATAATTAATTTTTTTTAGTTATTGGCATTAATCAGTTAATTTAAAAAACTAAAATTGACGTACCCCGTACCAAGAGCTCACATCAAGCTCACGAAGGTGTGGAAAATTGATACTGTGCGCTGAAATATCTGACAGTTTCTTGCATCCTTTCAAATTGAGAAGACGGAGATCTGAAATAATAGAGGTGGTACCCCTTGTAGTAGGTAAAAGTAAGTTAAAACGAGGTAAATAAATAAAAACCCTTACGAATCAACTCCTTTAGATTTCTTTGGACTTGAATCGCGTCATCCAATTCCGCATCATCTAAAAATATGTATGAATCTGTTTCCTCCATACTGTGCACGACATCTTTCGGCAAACCAGTGATTCCTGAATCCGTTAAATCCGGACTATTATTCACACAAAGTTCTTGAAGTCCGGGCATATTCGTGATAATAATTTGCATCGCAGCATCATCGATCAAATTCCCACGCTTAATAGCCAACGAGGTCATGATTCTTGCACTTGGAGCATTGATGACATCAACCATGTTGATATTGGTATAATTATAGGCGACTCCTTCTTCCTCACGAGCAACACGGACATCAAAATTCAATCCTTTAAGACTTGGAGGTAAATTGGTCAAAAAGTTATTCGAAATGAAAGGATAGGCCGCTGTGTCAGAAATCCGAGGATTGTTCACCTTGTCCGAAATGCTCAGATATTTCAAGCGTGGTAAATTCTGGAGTTGTCGAAGGTCAAGGCCTGTTTCGGCTCCGCCTTCTACTTGTGTACCTGGAAAGAAGGTATCAATAACAAACATTTTCAGAAGTGGGTCGACCAGGATTTGAACCCGGGACCTGATGGATTAAAACCCGACACTCACTATTCTGAACCTTACCTTGAATAGCAATCGTCAATTTCTTGAGTCGGACCATTAATGGCAACATTTCTTCCAAACGAGCCACGACATTCGGACCATTTAATAAATTCAATTCCAATTCTTCCAACCGATCCCTTTGTGTCAATTGTCGAGCCGCGAAATCGAGGTAATGAAATGCTGCGCCACCTCGCGATTGTTTATCTTGACCGAGCTTAAGTTGGACCAATCCGGAAGGAAGATCTGGGTCAGGGTCAGGGTGGAGAAGATTGCCCAAGATGGTGTGACCAGAAGTGATGTTGTCCCAAGTGAATCGCCGGAGTGTGGGATCATTTACTTGCAAGAGGTCACGGATACCTTCCATCATGCTGGCCAAAGTTGGGATTTGCTTCTCACGCTTCTTTGCATCCAATACACCGTTTTTGCATTCGAATTCCACGAGGTGGCCTGAAATTCATAAAAATTTACAGAGTTACTAAAAATACAAGACCCGCCGGCGCTACGGTAATTATTCACAATTTTTGAAAAAATGTCCTCTCAACTCCAGAATTCAACACAAAGGTCAACTTTGCTGACCTAAACTTGAAATGTGGGTGGAGTGACATACCATTCCAGATTTCAAATCGCATCAGGGTTCAGTGCTAGGAATTTTATTTTTCTAAAAATATTCTAGTTAGTGAACTAACCATTAGATGTCCGACGAAGATAGTCTAAAATGCAGAGTGGAATGACAGGAATCTGTTGAATGGAAATTTTCTTGAGATTTTGTGCCCGGAATTCCGTAGCCGGAATAGAACAGATTTCATGGCGGCAGAGACATGAATATGTCAATCCTCCCTCTCGCTGATCTTGTCCAGGGTCAGCTTCGAAACTCAAGTTCGCCAAGGTCACCTCTTGAATTGATTGACATTTGTGAAGAAACACGCAGTACTCATCACAACTCATTGAAATATTTTTGAGAGTCACAGAAGTAATAACTCGATCAAGTGTGGCAATCCAGAACTTGGTCATGAATCCATTTTGTCGAAGAGGGAAGTTATCAAAGATGACTCGGTTCGAATTATTAGCATATTTGATGGAGAGTGCTTCTTCAAAATCGAAGGAAATCCGGAATGCTCCATTTTTGGACGCCCATTTCTTGTCAATTTGGATGGTGTTTGTGAGGCGTGGACTTGAAAGAATCTGTCGGTCCATTGGTCTCGATACCAAGCGCAAGCGGCGGATTTCGGCGGAACTCAAGTACGGAGTCACGTAATTCACGATGTCCTATTTTCAAATTAGAATTTTAATTTTTTTTTTTATTTTTTATATATATTTTTGAATTTTAAATAATTACCGCCAATTGAAATCTCCAATAATGACGGTAAGTGGTCCTGTTGGGCCCGGCCATGACAATTTTCTTTCGAATGAAGATAATTTGGCAAGGATTTCAAGTTTGTACTCAAAGTCTAATGTTTCCCGTGAATTAAGAGCGAAATTTCTCAAAATTTCCGTTCAGGTCGCTGAATGAGTTTTAGGTTAGGGTTTACGTTGCAAACTTTTGGCAACCAAATTACAAACAAACATTTCATCTCTACGACAACGAGCAGTGAGCTCAGATCCAATTGTGGTAAGGCTAATTTCGTGTTATTCCAAAAAAAGAAACTATGAAAAACAAAAGACTCGACAACGCATTCTTATTAGGTAAGCTCATACTGTAACCAACAAAATCGAGTGAGAGTAATTTCCGCGGGCTCAATTTTTGCAAAAACGCATTTTTTTTAAATTTATTTTGTCTGGAGAGTATGCTCTTACCTAGTAGGGAAATTGTCGAATTGTTTGGTAGAAATATGTGTAAGTTGATCTAAAGTGTTATGTATTCGTGTATATTGCATTGGATTGGATTCTTTATAAGCTTTTGTGTGTGGTGCGGGTAATTGTGGGTGGCGGTCAAGTGCTAGTCATCATAATGAACCCTCAACTCATCATTATACTTCCGAACAATGTAATTAAATTAAATGGGACTTTCAGCATAAATCACTTTTTTTTCTCACTCCTCATTCCTTATTCCAGGTCATCGGTTCTTTTGATCTTTTCAACGCTCGCTCATTTATGCTCAACCTACTCTTAACTCACAAGGGAAGGAAATCCATGGGTCTGACATTATCTTTCATGGATTCATCAATCCAAGAAATATCGCGGTCCTTCAGCAGCAATTACATGGAAACGATTTCACCTGAAACGAGCCTTGAAACGAATGTATGAAACTTTTCAGAGGTCTCGTTTCTGGTGTAATACAAATGGCTGAAACGTTTCGAACGATTGCAGGCCTCATTTCAGTCATTTCAGCCATTTCAGTCGATCCAAGCATGTGACCTCGGTCGTTTTTTCATTCAAATTTCATTCAATTCAAAATATTCAATGCAACTTTTCAGTTCGCCTCAGCTGATTCGGCCTGAAATCACGTGTGCAACAGATTTCAGATGAAATCGCTCTATTTAGTTGAAATGAAATTTCCCGTGACCCTTGAAATGTTTCACGTGATGGCAGAGAATTTACTTACATTTCGAGCCGTTTCAGCCATTTCAAGGAATCGATTGCCAGTGTAATTACCACTTTTCGTTAAAAGTAGACCGATGGATTTATGAATGCATTTTGTGCATTTTGAATATACAGGGTGTCCACGAGAAAGCGCACATTTGTTTGAATATTTTTCGTTGTTGGGCGGTTTAATCTCATTGCCTGTAATGTAACTTTTCATAACTACGCCCTTGACCTCCTAAACAACTTTTGTGAAGGTTTTAACACGAAAAGTCTAAGCGTCTGACCGCTAGAAATATACGGATCAAATATACGCTGTGACGTCACCGTACGTTCATGACGTCATACAGTGTATTTGTCCCATGCATTTCCATGGAAATGTGTCGTTTGAAATGTTCCCTTGTTAGAATTTAAACACCCGTTCATTGTCTATACTTTGCTAAAATGTAATGCAAACACTGGATTATAATTATAGTCGAGAGGGCAGTGCAACATTTTTTCTTTAAGTTTGGTAATCGTTCCTTATATTCAATTTCCTACACCCTTTTAATTTACTCAGAAACCTTTTGTTTTTGTAAGTACCTATTGGGGTAACAATTTCGTCATTGGTTTTGGTATAGATGCCTCGAGCTGACAGAAGATTCTCGGACGAAGCGATTAATGCTCAAGGAGTGTCCTTGTGAAATTATGAAGTCGGAAGATATTCATACAGTAACTCTCAGCGCAGGGTAGTGAGTGCTGGTGTTCAGTCCATCAGTTCCCTGGTTCAATTCCTGGTCGACGCACTTTCCAATTCCTTATACGGCCGAGTGTTCGCACGATACTTCTCGTTGATATCAATTCAGACATATGAAAAAATAATTTGCTCAACTGGCAAAATAACTCAAACTATAGCAAATAGCTATGAGATGTGAGATAGAATTATAAATGACGAGGGTAGGTATCGAACCCATTACCTCGTTTTAAAGACAATTATCTAAAACAGAAAAATTTCGGTCCCAAATGCATGTTAGTTTAATTGCCATCATATTAGCGCATTGCGCGCAATTGAAGTCTTCAGTGTTATGTTTCTGTCATGGATAATGTCCCGTCAGACGACTCAAACTGCATCTGACTCATCCCACGGCCCGGATTCGAACCGGTGTACCCGGAGGAATGAACAGCACACTCAACTATCTCACCACGGATGCGGCGTTTATGAGTCACATTGATTTAGAGCCTTATCTCAAGCATGCTGAGAAAGAATTAAAAGAAATTACGATTTTGGGTTGATCAATTTTTGAATTTCGTTGAAATTAGGTGGACTAACCAAGAATTCGTTGAACTGAATCAGCACGAATATTAACTGACTACAACAGTAATATTTACAGTTTTCAAAATTGTTCCACCTGTACCTGCGTATCAGCGAGATTATGGAAATTTCTCAACTGGATTTCAATTAAAGCATTATATTTATTTCTTGGAAGTTGAAGTCATAGGAATAATTTGTAAGATGAAACAAGTTACGCTTTTGTAATCCTTTCACTGACAAGTGTCAAGAAAATAAGAGAGAATGAAAGGTTGAGGGGTTTCAAAATGTAATGGATGTAGACGGACGGACCAGGTGGTCTATTAAAACTTAAAAACATGTTCTGGAAGATTTTGCTACTGGAGTTTTTATAACAAAAATCTAATCCTTTCCAGTGTGGAAAACAAATCTCACTCAATTATGTATATCTCCATCCTATTTATCCACTATGTACGATAAATTCTTTTGCAATGCGTGAAATGTGAACAAATCTTCGGATTATTCCTATGTATTGTATGTATGTGGAATAATCTACGGGGTGGTCAATAAGTACGTTCCTCTTTTCTCTTACAGTCACACCTAGCTTTACCCAAAAAACGAGTTTTCATTTCCATATTTTTTTACGAACCACCCTGTAAAAAAATATTTTGAGTGATTTTAATGAGGGGAAACGATTTTTAATGTTAGAACGGGTAAAACTTCAAATCCTTCACGGTTGTTCCTCATACTTCATCAAATCAAAGTTTTTCTCTTAAAATGCCACTCATCCGAAGAAAAAGCTGTCAAGTGGGATTGTGTGTGATTGTACATGATCACTTATGATTTACTAGCTCCACTTTTTTCGTTAGTCTGTCAAAAATTCTTAACCATGCATGGCAGGGCAGGACTGACCGCTGATTTGACACATTTCAACTCACATATCCCATTTTATTAGTGTTCCGTCACAGGAATTTATTTTCCTGAATATTTTATTTCTAAGTTCCGTCTGGATTTTAATTTTTACTCCCCGGAATGTCTAACCTATTTTTTTGGTCCGAATATTGATAACAGTTGATTTTGAATTTCTATAAAATGATTGGAAAACTAAGGCGGTATGATTTGAGTGACAGTTTTTAAAGTGGAGGTTGATTCAGGAAAGCGGGAGGTTTGAGACCGAGACCAAGGGTACCATCTGTCACAGGCCCATTATTCGTCGACGGTCGCCACCGTGCACCGTATGCGTGGATGCAAATACTGTTACAGTTTAAAAAAAATAAGAGCTCTGACTTTGACTCTGTATGTGGTTGCTGTTGACTCATTAGTATTCGAGTTAAATCCGATTTACATATTTCAACTTGTCGTTTTGTGCAGAGTTACAACTACGACTTAAGTATTTCACTGAAAGCCTTCGTTGCTACTGGGTAATACAATTTGACATGCTCCTGCCTTATATCCCCAATTCTTGAGGATTTACTGTCCTTTTGACAAGAATTTCAAGCGATACCCTGGGATCTAATTTATGCCCCATGTCTAATTGTCTCAGGTCTTTAATGCTCAGACTGACGGACGTTCATTTGTTACAATTATCTCATCCCTCTGATTTAATTCAACATTATCACTACGACTACGACTCATCATTTGTCTGTTTTGTGTATCGTAGTGTAAGTCCGATATTAACGAAAATAATACACATTTTAGTCCGAACATTGATAACAGTTTGTGAAATTCTACATCTGAATAAAGAAAATTAACTGAAACTTATTAATGGAAATGTGACAGGATGGTCGGCCTGGCATTTTGACTTATTATTTCTTATATATCGTTATTTGCTTTACATTTTGCAGAAGAAAGGTACCCATAGTAGTAGGGAAAATGTCCTGCATTATAGAGATAGAGAGAAATTACTCAAAACTTCGTTTTCTTCAAGTCTTGTCAGTTTTTGATTAGGACATAAGCCGTAGTTTGGATCTGGGGTAAAATGAGACAAAATAGATTTCAGGTCCGAAAACGATGATATTCTTGAATGTTGGCCAAAATAAAGCAATTACCTGATAAAAATACGTTGATCGGGCCCAAAAATGCTGACACAAAGGTAAACTTCGGATTTTCAATCTTAGAATTTCAAAGAAGCATCCTTTTTGCAATTACTTTGATACAGACTTTGACCTTTGACCCTGAGACATACTTTAGAAACTGATGTTCTTGGATTTTAGCCATAGTGAAAACAATTAACTGATTAAAATACGTTGCTTAGTTCCGGAAAGTGCTGACACTGAGGCAAGCTCAATATTTCGGAAGGAGCCGTTTTTGCAATTACACTGATACTGACTTTGACCTTTGACCCCAAGACATAAAGCATTAAACTGTGTAGGTAGTCAAAAAAGTTTGAATAATTTGTGGAAGTGCGTGAAGCGTAAGCATAAATGTAGTCCAGCTGTCAGTTTCTTAATTTTTGCCTTCTTGTCATTGTGTCTGTTGAAAATATTTGAAATGGAGCAAATTGTGTGATATAATGTGGACTAGTCGTCATTCCATTGTTGTACGTCTTCTGAGCCAATGCATGGTAATAAGTAATAATGTGTAACCGTCATGAAGATTATTGTTATGTCAGATGAGGTTGTTCTTCCCATGTGGACTAACACCCTTTCAAGTCAACTTCGAATCCAGTGCCAGTCTGACGCTTCAAATTCAAAACCGCACGGCTGACATTTGACGATGAACCCAACAAACAATGTCCAGAGTTTGATTCGAACATAATGGTTTTGATGTTTGTTTAATTTATTACTTACCAGAATTTAATAAACTCAAGCTTAAGCTCAGCTCAGCCAGGGTTCACGTTCACCGGATTTCAATACAATACAATACAATAGAAACATTTTTTTTTATATTAAATATTATGCGTTGAACTGGTTTTCCTGAATTTTCACCTGCGACCATTTGTTGTTTATGTTCGGAACATTTTTTATTGTCAATTTATGATTTTTGCTCATTGTATTCAAAATGCGGAAGTCGAGCTACTAATTTCAATGACAGCCATCGAGTCGTTGCACCACCGCCGCCATTTTTGATATCACGTCCAGGGTTTGATTCGATCCGATACCAACCGACTCAACTCGTCGTGTAAAAAATTTAAAATTTTGGACGTGACCTTTAAAAGAAATTGGACCAATTCATTTCAAAATGGCAGAATCACCAATTTATATACACATTCAAATTTTCGAGCATAATTTGGGCTCTAATATTCAAATCCGATCTGAAATCCCACAAAGTGGCATCTGTTTAAATAAGAGAAACGTTTGACATGACATGACATTGAATTCTAATTTTTGTCCAATAATAACCAGGGAATGACAATGTACAATTGTATATGTATTTTGGTAAACGAGACCCACGAGGTAGGATGAATATCATGCAACAATGCCATGCCGTTGAGACCCGAAGACGTCAACTGTCACTTCTTCTGTCAATAGGCGGCTAACCAAATGTAAATTGTAATGTAAAACAGACACAAATCCTTTTTTCGGCACCTACAGATACACAGCTTTCATTTTCAATTCTGAGGGTGAAAGCCGAAAAAATGAGGACATATTACCCGCCTTCGTGTCGCTTCTGGACTCAAAAAATTCAAAAAAATCAGGGTCTGTTTGTCTAAATTCTAAAAGTGTGTTTACATTTGGGATTTTTGAAAATGTGTGTAAATACAAAGTGTGTCCCATTATTTAGAAGCACATAGTATATAGTAGTATAGGAGTGTGTGACTGATTTATACATACATATGTAAATTGAGAGCAGTCAGTCGCTGTGCTGCCACAATGTCTCCGGTCTGTCGAGGCGTCTGTTTAACTAACACAGCTTAAGTTTTCTTACCGCTTTAATTCCGACCGCCCTGACTTTGACTTTTTAAGCTTTAATTCGTCCAGTCAAAACATTTTCAGGGTGGCTTTGGTTGGTCTGGTCCGGAAAATAAATTTAAAGGATTAAGCTGCCGACGCAGAGTCGCAGTCGCGGAAAAACAACTTTCTGTCGGGAGTCGGGATCATCTCTAATTGCTTTTAAATTATACGGGTCAGATGAGTTCTCCAAATTGACTTGACAACGCTTTGATACTAAGGTAAGCTCATGCTCATACTGTCCAAACAAGCAAAATCCAGTATGCTATTTGAATATTGATGATACTAGGGTTATCTTGGAGGAATGAGGTCAATATGGAGGGGACAATATTGTTTATCAAAATAAAACAAAGGCAAGCTGCAGCTTATCGCTGCATCTACTAGATGTCTCCTGCGTCGGATTTATCATTTCGCCCACCGCTTGCCCCTTATGCTCACATGTTATAGAGGTCAATGAACTTTGATTCGGCTTCCGGGACTTCCACACCATTTTTTAATTTAAATGTTCATACGCCAGATTAAGTTACAATAGTATTAATTTAATTGATTATTTTATCCACTATTTTAATTTTTAAAGTTTTGAATGGAATCGGAATTATTGAGAATTGCCGACGAGGATACGCTGCCATTGTTCACGTTACTGCGACCCTCGCCCCTAGTAACCTAGACCTAGAGCCGAATGCCCTCTCCATGTAGAGAGGGCCGACTAACTCTTTCCTCCGAGAGGGTTATGGAGACCCTATCTCTCCCGTGTCACTAATTTTGACGTCTGCAAATGACGTCATGCCTTAGCATTACAGGTATGAGCAAAGCTTTCAGGTAGCTACAGTAGAATCGAATATAATTTTTGCGAGCAAAATCCTCTTTCACTTTCATTTAGACGGTATGAGCTTACCTAGTAGGGAAGTTGTCAAACTATTTTGGTGTCGACTTCTTTTTTTTTTTTAAAAAAAAGATTACCTCACGAGGGTACTGAGAAATGAGGTAGTTTGGTGTCAGGTACGTATACTTTGGACATTACTCTTGAGTTGACAGTCGAATGGTGCAAACAAAAATTGTCCCTCTAATCTGATGTCAAATGTCAAACCAAGAAAACAGGAAAGAACGGAATGGGCGTGATATTTGACTGTGTGAACACTTCTAATCCTTGACTTAAAGGCGGAAGCAGGCAGTTTAAAAAAGGAAGATTCACCCGCTCGTCTTTGAGGAGATTAACTCAATTTTTCAATAAATCGGTGTCTCTTTTTTCAAAAAAGTATTGTGCGGTTTATTCTTTTGGGTTGGAAAAATCTGAAGCAGCTGCAGCTGGAAAGGATTCCAAGAGCATTCCTTTAGTTAAAATTCTAAAATTCTATCTGAGAAAATCTTGAATTTTTTAAGAAATTAAAATCCAAGCAATGTATGGATGCATATTTTTTTTAAACTCTACTATCTGGGAGATCTTGGATTGTGAAACAACAATTATTTTACGAGCGAGCGTGCGTCCGCGTCCCTTTGTTTTCCCAACTCTCCGCTGCGTTCCTTTCCTCTCAAGATGTCTACTGAAAAAATTGCCGATGGCAAAACCACCTTTGAAATGAAAAACTTTGCCAGAGCATTAAAATGCAGAACACGAGTTGTCTTGACGGAACTGCTGCACGCAAATGTGGAATAAATATTTTGAAACAGATCGAATTATCAAATAGCGATCATCCGGCTTTTTTTTTCTTCTTCATTTCGTTTTCTTATCATCACTCATTGAACTTTGCAATGTGGCGACGCGAGGCGACGTAGAATAACAATTATAATAATAATAACGCCACGAAAAGTGTTTATTGAATGATGATGGGGTTTAATTTTTTCCTTGGGTTTTAAATACCTGTGTACAAGTGTATACATGGTGCCAAGTGTATTCTGGGTATTTGATGTTTGGGTAGCGTCATGAACCTCAAAGAATTTCCAGACGATTCAAAAGTAAAATTAGGCGGGAATGACGTCATCAATTACCCGCTAGCCGTACAAATTTCCTTTCTGCGTTGTAAACATATCAG
>JAQFYE010003013.1:0-16375 GCA_034694305.1 Protaphorura glebata
TCAGAAATCAACAACTTTGTTGTTGCTAACAGATAGTATAGACCAACCTGGTAAGGGAAAGTCAAAAAATCTTGGGAAATATATTGGAGAATTAGTCATTGTCTGGACGAAGACTCAAGTCAAGAAACCTACCCTTGTAATATAGGAATTTAAATGCATAGTTTCACTCTTTCCAAATGAATGAACAAATTCCAAATTAAAATCAGAACGAATCCCAGACTAATGAAAGACAGAATAATCAAATCATAGTAGTTCGAACATTTCGCTACTGCTGTGTTGTAAGCAAAATTTCTCAGGGTTAATTAAAACAGGCATTTTTGCAGAGTGAACTCGAAAATATGCTTTTCGCTATGGAAGTCTCGATCTTTCCTCCTTGCCTTGTGAGTTGTGACAAATAAAAAATATGCGCGTCGACACATGGATGCGGAAGCTTGGAAGAAATGAGAAAAAATAGTTTTGGCATTTACTTCTTGCGGCGGAACGTCGAAAGAAACAGTACGAAGATCCACACATCGGTAGGCATCAATGCAGGGGAGAATGAAGAAAATACCCGGTCCTCGAGCTCCACCACGTCTCAAACGACCCAGTCGAAATATCACGGCACGCTCGTACTCTTGAACAACCTTTTCGTCAATTCAAAGAGAAAGAGAAAAATCAATGAAGCGATGATGATAAGAAACCCCTCCATCGCCATTTACCAAACTGATGCACATTATGAAATTAATGCGAACTTACAACACTTCGCTAGCTAAGGTCGTGCCCCATTTACCTGAGTGTCACAGCCTATAGTGATCAAACGACCATTATTTTTCGGCAAACGGATAATGCTTCGGTGCATATCACCAGCGTTAAAGGCATGGAGCCCTAGAGCTTCCCGGGGTTCCAATCCTCATACGCACGTATTTTCGACATGCCAAAAGGCCAATTCGCTTTCCATTACGCACTACTGCTACTTTAAAAGCGCTCTACACCAATTAATAGTAAACTTGTAAGGTGAGATCTCTATCTGGGGATAATCCGGCCTCCTTCCCAAAAAAATCGCTAACCTTTGGTACTATTTTTGGTATAAATACTTTGTCATTTATTCAAAAATAATTACGAGTTAATGACAGTTTGGAACTCCACCGAGAAGATAAAATTTTGAAGCCATAGCCTCGACAGCTTCATTGACTAATTATACCGAAATTTGACGAAGTAGACTTACCTGACTTGACTTGTCTACAACATACATCTATACTGTGTAATGCGAATCCAATATTTCCATAGGTTTGAAAGGCATCTACTAAATTATTCAAGTGGTCTCTTTTGTCTACTATGTAGTGTGCTGTAATAACCCCCCGGGAAAGTTCGGTTTTGCGAAATTCGGATTGGACTGCGTGTATCGTAGTCTACTAAAGTAGCAAGTAGGTATTCATAAATGTTTCTAAATGACATGGAGAGAATCTCACTAACAAGGGATACCCCTGACCTGCATACCAGGAGGTTCACCCGACAGCCAATTTTTTTAATCCACCGTCATCCCCTAATTGGGGTTTGAACAATATTTTAGTGGGAAAATGAAGTACTTTTTTACGCCCATCTCCGAAAATTTGGTCAGGAAAGTTCTTGGGGTCCACCCATGAAAATTGAAAAATCATGAGTTAAATCACGTGTTTGGTGTGTCATTTTTCATTTGATGTTAATGTTGAAAGTTGTCTTCACAGAAAATTTCTAAAACTTCTAAATCATTTTTTCTATAAAGATTTTGTTTCGCTTGAAGTTCCTTCATACATCATCGAGAGCATGTGATTTAACCCATGGTTTTTCAACGTTCTTGGGGAGGGACGTCTCAGGAGACCACATTTTCAGAGACGGGCCACAATAACGTATTTCATTTCTGCCCCACAATATTATTCACTCCTCACTCATAGGATGACAATGGATTAACAGAATACGGTGTCGGGTCGAGTTCCTGGTATACTAGGTCAGGTGTATCCCCTGTAAGATAGAAATCGGTTTACTTTACCAAATGCATGTACAGGCAACTTACTTTGAAACAAAAGAATATGGCGATCGGAATTGTGACGATGAGTAAGACAATGGAACCCACGGTTGCAAGAACCTCAATAAATGCTGAGCCCTCTGGTTCGGCTAAAATGACAAAGGGAAAATAGAAATGGATTAGTGTGGACTATCGTTTCAAATTATCCAGATTCTTATCTCCAGGAAATTCTTCCTGTCCGCGTGTAGTAGGTCTCTCGGAGAAAGAATTAGAAAAATCGTGCACCCAGAAGAGCTTATTTACGCTCGGAAAACTTTAAAAGTGCCTAAAGCGCTTTTGAAATAGTATTTTTCGATGGTGAAAATGTATCACGCAAGCAACCACGGAATATAATAGTAGAGAAACTTATAAAAACTGCACTGACGTCAGCATGGGATAATGGCATATCATAAAGCCGTCTTCCTCATTTCAGTATTAATTAATTCTCAGTTGAAACCAAGGCAGCAGCGCATGCTGACTGAGATATTTTAAAGGTCAGCCTTAATTGCAACTCTACTGGTATTTAAAGCAGGACTTTCTACACATATTATCCTAATATCCATTGATCGTCATATCATCAATTTTACAATAACTATAGAGAGCAATGAGGTTCAATGAGGTGCACCTTTACTTAGTACTTCCAGCACGTCATTAATTAAGGAATCAACTTGAGACAAACTTAGGTTTCACTGTTCTCTTGGCCATAGATCATATTAAATTTAGCGTTACAAGCGGAGAAGATCGACTTGTGGAAGACTGCTTCAAATGCATAAAAAAATCGGAATCTTTCAAAAAAATCAAACCCAAACATTTCACAACCGCCTAATCGTGAAGATTATAACAAAGAGACAGTTCGCTCCAATTATTTTACGGACCCAAACACAGTATATAACAAACAATCACAGACTATCAACTTACATACTCTGTATGTTTGAATGCTGGGGTTAGCACTCTAACGGAAAAACAAAGAAACAAATAAAACTCGTCCAAAAAATCACAACGTGGGTCCCGGTGTAGGTTTTAATGTGTTGTCCGGAATCGTTTCCTCTGAAACTTTTTGAACTCTGTGTTTGTTTGCTTGGTTGAAACTTTTGCGATTCCCCTCAAGTCTACAATATGTTTTGAGAACCTGCTCATATCTTCTTAGAACCACTTGTTATCTTATAAGTAATTTATTTAGAGTTATTTCCATATTGGCTAATTAACTTGACATACAACGAAGAATTATTTCATATTAGTCAGAACTTAAAATTAGTAAGTCAGAAATTTACCCGTAATGTCTAATTTGCGATCCCTTATTTGGGTCAAATTCCAAAATGTCATTGACTGTTCAATCTGAGCCGCAAATAAATATGGGACAATCATTTCTAGTAGGAATTTCAAACTAGGGCGTGGTCCCTTTTTCCGCGGTAGAGTTATGTGACCAAGTTTAGAAATTCTAAGAATAGAATGCGTTGCTGATCTTAGCAAACAAAACCGCCAAAACAAGACACAATTTTCTCACAAATACTACACTTGATTATCCTCCGACTCAGTTTACTTAAGTACGGAACAGCGACTCTGAAAATATCTCGTGTTTCCTGTGACGTCTAGAGCTTGAGAGAACAAGTATCCATGCATAATTAATGTTGACCTAGATCACCAGTTTGGAAGTTTGCTTTGACTTCCGCGGAAGGAAAGCTAACGAAATTATTCTGTATCAAAGCTTGCTGAGGATGTACTAGTCTCAAGTCTCTCATTACGAATTCCTTCTGTGAGTATAGAGACTCGTGATAAATTCGGCAGTTCGTCCGCCCGAAGCTTGACTTTTAAATGATATTAAATACCAACTCTTACATCCCTACTACACCTTGGCGGATGTAGAATTACAACCGAATCATGATTCAGTTTGTAGAACTTTATGATTATATTATCTGGGTGTAAACTTCCAAAAATTAAAATTAAAATGATTGTCACAATCATTTAAAACTTTTCAGTTCCAATTCACACTGTATTGACTTTTATGGATGAACTGATATCAAATATCAACTAGGTGAACTCTTTACAACAGTAATATTACTATAGTAATTCTACTCACACTAACAAGGGGCACACCTGACCACGAGGATGACCCGCCTTAAGTGGGTCTGAAAATATTCTGACAAAAGTTCCTGAGATCTTCCCTCCTGTGATAGTTAAAAAATCATGAGTTTAAATGCATGCCAAAGTTTTAATTTTTTCGATTTCACGCCAATACGGAGAAGTACCCCTAAGATGCATTACGGAAAATGTTTAAAAAAATTCGAAATAATTATTTCTGTCAAGTTTTGGAGTTTCCTTCTTGTTCTTCAGTATATCCATTAAAAATCTTGCCGGAAAAAATTATTTCACTAGACTCACCTCCTAAGAAACTAAGGACGTCAAGACAATTTTGATATGACAACCGTTTAGTGCTCTGCGCCTATGTTAAGGTTATTTTTAGTTCGGCCTAACACTTTCAATTTGAGTAATGAGGATCGGCTTTCCCAAGAAGCAAGAAAGCACACACCTCCGCATATTCTGGATTACTAGACGAGACATTTTGTTTATTTAGAAAACAATACCTCTGAGACTTCGTGTGGCCCTTTGTTTAGATTGGTGATCATATGACAAAGCTTTCAGTTGAGCGATTCTTCAATGCCTACAACGCTAAATTCAGCTCTAGTCATAAAGTAAAGTAGGGTAATATGCCCATCTTTGGCGAGAGTGTGCTAATGTGCCCTATCTGTCACTTCTGGGTATATATACTTTGATGGTCACATGCTCATGTGCCTAACGGGTTGAGCAAATCGTCACTTATTAGCCCACCCGCCATTTGTGGGCGTGCTTTCGGTTTCACATGCTCCTGTAGTTTAAAAGGGGTACTGCAAATTGGCACATTCGCACCTATGTGGGGCAAATTATAGTCCGGCTTACCGTCCGCTTTACCGTGGGTTTTCAGATATCTGGAATTAACTTTGGATCCAGCTCAGCCCACCCGCAAGAATACTCGCAGACTTGCAATATGGTAATTACGATGTTTACGTTAAGGGAAAAATTGGTTTCGTAATTGTTCCACATTGCTCAGACTTAGATGTAGAAATCGAATTTACGCGCGGAGCGGAACTGAGCCAACTATGCTGAGATTTGCTATCTATATTCGATAAACTCTTTGTTATATCTTTGCATTGTACATATAATTTAACACAAATCTAATTTACCGGCCAAAATACTCAGCAATCGATGAACTTTATGGATGTTATTAATTGGTGGAGGGGTAAAATTGCTACTCTTTGATGCTATCTGCTAATTAAATTATTTGGGATATGTTTACGAGGAACATTAGAACAATTTTCATTAGCGAGTAACATTTCTGCGTCTTGAAATGTAAGAGTTTGTTTTGAAATAAATAATGACTTCCTTTTACAAATTAAAACCTTTCACACTTAAACCTGTGCTCAGTGACCATTTCTGAGAAGAAATTACAATGTGCTACAAAGGCGTCTGTGCGACACTGGATAAAATATAGGCCGTAAGTGACAGGTTGGAGCTCGGACATGTATATTGTATTCATTATAAAACACTGAAAAGCACACTTTAGACACTTTAGACATGTGCCGAATGCTGCCGTACGGTCGAAATGTGCGGTTAAATACCGAATATTCAATTTTCAAAAACTCGCTAACCATCTAAATTGGTAAGTTTTCAGTCGTACGTCAAATGGACACATCGCACAAATTCGGTGTTCGCTATTCAGTCGCAATATTCGGTACGACTCTACTGGACTTTAAACAATGAATTTATTTACTCTGAGAACAAATTAACGCGATAGAACTTATATTTTTAAAAACTACAACGATTAAAGCAACCAACATTGATCGAACGGGAAGGCAACTTCATCTTTGTTGAAAGGTCTGAGTTTGGGGACATGTAAGACCGGTGGTTGGCTCCCATTATCATTCCTCATGCTTCGACGTAGGTATTCAGTTCACAGTGTTGAAACAATACAAGAAGCAATTAATTTCAACTCGGAGGAGATATTTTTCCAGTGTTCTCTCCAGTGTAGGTAATTGAAAACATGTGCTGAGTCAAAACAAATTCGTCCCCTTCTTGTTGATTAAGAAAACAAATAGTACAATACAAACAAATGGCCAAACCAGGGCACGCTTGGCTTTGAGACTTGAAAATAAATTAGGACGCGTAACAATAGAGGGCCTTGGAGCTGTCCTGTCCTGCGTACTAGGAACTACTAGAAGTAGAGATAATCAAAATATACAACTCAAATTCGAGAGTGAGTATTTCGGTGGAGGACTGCTACTAGAAGACTCACGAAAAACACAAGAAACCTCCACGTTCCCCGACTGTTTCCGGATGGAATAAGAGTAACCCATGGGTTGGTTGATATCACACACTATCAGAGAAGCAGTGTGATCATGTGGGATTGGCTGAGTGAGATCATTCCAGAATAAGAGTAGAAACAACTCAATTGTTTTTAAGGCCCTCGAGATGATGAAAATATGTGACACGAACCAACCACGCACGGTTTCTGCAGTGCATTCCAACCTAAACTTGTTCAAAGTTGAAAACAAACGGAGCAGGAAGAGTACAACGGACTCAGATCGTAATCCTGACTTTCCTGACTGAGACAAAGTCGGAATTCTAGTCTCCACTGCGAAACTGAAAACATCTTTGATGGAGTTTCACGCGATTCGCGACGTTAGCCAAAATCTTGAAACTGCTGAGAAGTGAGTTCAAATTGTTTGTGAGGCCAGGATGCGGATGGGAGGGGAGAATTCCTCTGAGATCAACATTCTCTTTAACTCTTTTTGCTAGTAGTACAGTGCCTGCCACATATTGACAAACAGAAATTGAAGCCTGCACGTTCTGTATAAATTGAATGAAGAGTATATCATATTGTACCAACAATGACTGTAAGCTACAAAAATTATTTTTTATTGACTCAAAAAGTTTGGTGTACATAAAAACGGGAAAAATGCTATACGGTATATGAAAATAAATCTATCAAAGAGAAGATGAGAACAGTTTCGTATTTCGTTTACAGACACTCAACCAACCAACCGTGTTCACTTCATACGATTCTATGCCACCATGTAAAATTGTTGAAAATGCAGACTGATGGCAGACTGATGCGGAACAATTTTGTCCGTCCCTTTCAAAATCACTGCAGCGGTAACCGTATTGAAGTGAGGCAGACATGACTCAAAACAGAATGGAGAAACTCTCTCGTGGTGACTCGAGCCAATTTTACTTTAACACCGTCAGTTTTGCTTTATTTTTTGGGATTTCTGGAATGTTTCTCGAAAGATAGGATAAAAGAGAAGAGAAGAATGGATATTCCCTTCTGGGAATAAATGGTGTAAAGAAGGCTTAAAATCCGTTGTGAATGTTTACTCACAGGAATCCATTCCAAGCTTTCTCTCGTTAATTAGATGACCGGCGTTTATTCTTTCATGCGGATTGTGATTATTTATTTAGCTAGGCTGGCACTCACGCTGCCTTTCCCTCTGAATTTACGTTCTCCCTACGATTTGAGCTTTTGTGGTAAATAGGTATGACCTCAGGAACAAAATTCCGTTAGCTTTCTCAGTTAAAGTTGTTAGTTAAGTTCTTTTATCCAGGTCAAGAAGAAAACTAGTTGAGCCAGAGGGAAAAACTTTCAACCTGATTGTTCTAGAGAAAATTAACATTTAGTATCCTTGTAGAGAGAATTCCGGTCTCATTCGACAGAACGCCTGATCGGAAATTAAAAAAAAAAATCTTATCCTGTGCACAATTTGGTCTTATCAGTACAATCTCCCGAATGTGTTACTTGAGTAATTCATATATTCATATGATAACCCCATTCAATTCACAAATTGATAAAACCATTCTTCACATCGGATACACTTATTTTTATGGATTATTTCCTATATCGAGTGTCGAAAAAGGTAACCATCGATTTCTCTTCATTTTGTATATACCATAATCCTTGAAGTATAAAATTTTGGAGCAAACCGGTAAGACATACAGAGGAGAAATGACGAGACAGCCATGCACTTTAGTGCACTGGATACTTTGTAAGATTCTCTACAAAATGTATATATCACGGCTTCTCCGACTATCTTTGTTTGGGCTATACAACGGAGACAAGAATAGGTCGTAGACTACCCTATACTTTGACCTAATTTCAGACCATGTTAATTATTCCAGTCTCGCCAAAAACAAGCACGAATAGTCCCATAAATTGAGAGGCACAATATGGTTAACTCAGTATTACAAACTACAATTCATTTATAAACGAGAACAACTAGACAAGGGCAAAGATGTCTGCAGACATCATATTGTCCTATGTAACATACATAGACCAAATTAGAATAATTGGGGGTTGGACAGACAGACAGAACAGACAACACGCTAATCTAATCGGGATACAACAGTAGAATTAGACATAAAAACTGTAAACAGTAATGTACTCGTGGAGAAACTACTATCTATTCAAAAATATCTGAAGAGACAGAACCCACAGAAATGTGCAAGCGCGATGAATGACCTTATTTAAGCACTTCTGCCGTATTGCGGCACAAAAATTTGTAATGGAATTATGAAAAACATCATAATTCATTCTCTTTCTCTCTTGCAGGCAGAGTCATGTGAATTCTTGCAATAGATACTACAAGACTAGAAGATCTGGGGGATGCGGGTAATATGGGAACTCGGGACAATTCATTTCCTGTCGACTCAAAATACGATAATATGCTACATTTGCCGGCTTAAATTCAACGCATTCGTCTCAAAGTAGTGTTCCTTTCACCCAAGAAACATACAGAACTATTATTTGAACTAGAGTCCGAAATTATGTAATTACATAATTGTAAACTTTTTCCCGTGCATAGGTCGTTCACTAAAGAGCACTTATCACGGTATGCAGTTTGGAATTTTAATTTCCAACCGTGCGTGTACTTGTCGGTACACAAGTCTGAGATACAGCTAAGCGAGACTAAATTTTACAATGAGCTTACATTGCCGAGCTGGTATAGGAAATTTAGCCCTCGTCGGAACTTGTTGAAATTTTTAGCAGAGCCAGGTATCGATCTAAATGAAGTCGAGCTCTCAACACGAGCATAAGATTTGTGGCTAGCATATTTCGTCAACTCACTTATGATCGCAAACTATGAATTGTTAAGTTTAGTTTTAGAAGTTTCAGAACGTAGCACGTGACTTACGATAGCAACGTAAAATAGTCATTCCAGAATAAGTAGTCTGTGGTTGATACAAACTCTATTCAGCTAAGTGTAGCTGACCTTTCATACTTTCGCCGTTGGTGAAATTTCGTAAATTTGATAGTCATAGTATACCGAGGAGCTGGGTAAATTATTACACTTTGAATAGTTGGTTGATCTCTTTAATTATTATGAAGAATAAGCTTAAACTGTTCTCACTATTTGAACCATTTTCACCACCAACGATGAGATATTAATTTAAACCTTACAAGTCTTCAGCTTATTTACAAAACCATACATCGTACGTTAAGATGTTGTTTTAAGCTTGACTTCTAATTCAGTCATCATCGCTACCAGTCGCCATTAGCTTAAATTTGTATTTCCGAAATTGCTCCGTCCCGTTGAATGTGGACGAGATGTTTCACTTTCTCTGAAGCTATCTATGAACAGCTTTTAGTTCAGCTTTTCTTGCGGAAACTGAACTGTAATATTAAAGTACATATAACGTAAGTGAGGTGTAAAGTGTAAACTTCGGCTCCATGTCAGCCAGCTAACCTCAAGGCAGACTTTTTACGGTGTTTCGATTCATCATTCCATCCATCTACTGAAAGCACGCACACAATAAAACTTTCAACTAATGCGAGTTTTTTTTTGTGCAATGGCTTCCGCATGAGTGCGAGAAGAAATCGAGCATAGTCTCTTTGAAATTCACTACTTCATGCTGTGAGCAGTCTCACAAAATGCAATACCCCGTTATAAAATTCTGATCAGGCTAAAATCTTCACGGCAAGACATTTCAAGTACCATTAAAATTTAAGTTCATCGTCGCAGATTGAAGAGATCTTGATGTCGATAAACATTCTACCGAAAGCCCTAACATGTTCATAGTATGTATGACTTGTATTAAGAATAACGAACCAATTCAATGTTCATGATCAAGACACCAGAAGAGCTTCTTCAATTGATTGTTTTACTAATTTAATTAGTACCTGGATTCAGATGAAAATTTTCCAATTTTTGCCAACTTCCTCAAACACAGTTCTGGGTTTCCTCTTCCTGTCAAACCAAAAGAAAACTTCCTTTTCCTTGAACACGGATCCTTTATACTACAATGGATGATTCAGTGAACCATATGTCCCTCAGGAATGACTAACCGTCTATAGTCCTTCCGAAAAAGAGTCGTCTATTGTCGTCAAAGACTTTTCTAGTCAGAAAGTTTTAATCAAACACGGTCTGGAATAGAAATGAGTAGGAACGAGGAGTTTGCATTGAAGGAAGCCAAGGGCGACTGATGAATGTAAAAAGAAATCAGAATAGAATGGAAAGGGTCGACGAGCTAATTAGCACCAATTCACCTGTGACTCGTTTGATGAATAGACTCAAACATCAAATTCCAGAGAGTTCACAAAGAATGATTTGGAAATAGAACGACCTCGTTGGCTTGCACAGCACGCGAGGAATTTAAAGGGCGCCTGCATGCCAAGAATGTGGAAGGCTAGGGAAACCTTTATCAACGAGAAATCTGCGAAGTTTCAATGAATTCACTTCTTGCCAGATTCCATTGTGTAAATCTGGTCCTTATTTCTTCGGTGGTCTAACATCTAATTTGTGCTTACGGTGTTTGCCTTCAACCTTCTAGAATAAATTTTTAATATAATTACATTAATTTCGACGGTTAATTTTTTAAACAGAAATTCCTTGAACAGTAAAAATATGACTTTGTACGTCGGTACAAAACGAAACTCGATATCTATTTTAAAGTTTATATTAATATTTATAAGCACCTCAATATTTAGCCCTCGTATGGCGGTACAACTGGTTTCAAAACTGCAAAAATCCGTACACGTTGAACGATTTGTATCGAATATATGACTTAATGCACATTGTTTGTCATTTAAGTGAGCAATTTTTCTATCTTCCGTACTCTCAATACCAATACCAATATCTCACAGAAACACCAGAAAAACTTTTCTTCACTCACGAACTGAAGCAATTAATCAGGTGAAAATAAATAATTCAGAACAAATTCCGCCTCGCCTTGTTTGATTATACTACCGACTTGATAGACTGTCGAAATTGAAATAGGAATTCCTAATGAGTCTTGGAAAGAATAAAAGATTATCAGTAGCACAGATTCATTCTCACTTTGAGTCTGAATGAACTCCATTTGTTCCCAACTCGGAGCAACTTTTTTAAATTATAAATAGGACGGAATGACCAGAGTCCGGCCCGGTCGAACTACTCCTTCCGTCCTGGAAAGTTAAGGCGTGTGCGTTAGACACGGAGTAATGTTTGCCGACATTCCTCATAAATCTTCCAAATCCGGCACTTAACAACGAATGTTGAGCTGTAAAGTGTTCAGTGCCTAGAAAAACTAGAACTGCTTTCCGAACTTATCCGAATCCTCCGTAACCAGGATAGGGTGAGGACTCATGAGTTTATTTTATAAGAACATAAAGATCATAAATCAAAACTGTAACTCCACGGGAGTGTCAACCTAGGTTTGGAAACATGTATCTTCATAATTTCATCCCCAAAATAACCAGCATAATTCACCTGAACTCCAACATAAACTAAATTTACATAAACTAAACCGAACGAAAGTGCTTTGGCTACGACTACTAGGACTAGGAAGTTAATGAGTGTGGAGATGAAGAAACATATGACTTGCAAGTTGTTCTTCATTGCCTTAGCTTAACAGTAAACAACTTACTTCCATGCATCCAACTAACCACCACAGTTTGCATCAGTCAAATTAATGTAGTCATCCAATAAATTCTTCATGTTTAAAGCCCAGGCCTTGCTTTCCGTACATTACATTTAATGAAATCCTCTCCCAAATGAAATTATTTGGGCTCTACCTTAATTAAAATACAAAGAAATGAACCTGCCCTGCCTTATATGTTTTCCCACTCACTAATTATTGATATCTAATCACGTCCAATGTTTCCTCAAGAATACCCAAACAAATTACTCTTCAGGAATTATTTTGATGGATCAACCTTTAGGTTTTTCCGTTCTCCCAAATACTTTTATCTGATGGTGAAATTGCACCGTTTAGAATTATATAGGGACTGGCAAGTGGCAACGCAGAAAACTTTCAATATTACAAGACGCCAAGTAAGTACATTGTACTAGTTAATGATTCCGCCCAAGAAAATATGTGTCTGTCACACGGTCACATTCAATTTAATCCGATAGTTTGTCTTGTGGAGTAAACCCGTGGACGTTGCCTGGGATTATGGTAAGTCAAGCTGCTGTTTCTACATTCGATTCCTTCTACATGCCCGACCGTAGGAAGTTCGAGTTAACTGGTATTAAGCTTTTATCTAACGCTATCCCTATTGTTTGGTCGTCCCAATAAATAAATGCACATCAGACTCAGGCAAATGCAGTTAGAGAATCAGAAAATAGAAAAAGTTTTGTCAATTAGGAATCTCTTTCTTAGGAAAACAAAACCTCGCTGTATATACAACATGAGCCAACAGATGGGCTTAGTTTTTTTTCTCAATGATGAGAACTGAGAACTGAAGGACCCACCGTACAAACTTTCACCGCAAGGCATCTATAAATGCCTTACGGTAATCACCTTATCTTATTGGCTACTTGTTTTTACAATTAATGCCGATACCGTCAAGGGGTAATAAACATTCTACACGGAAAAAATTTCCTGCGTAGTACGTGCTACCAATAGAGGAAGCAGGCCATTGCTTGTATTTCCACAACCATTATCTTCTAGCTGGGTTACCATGTCCGTTTCGAGTAAGCCTCTCTAGGCAGAGAAGTTGAGATAAGATGGAAGCAATGAAACATAGCCAGAAAAATATTATCATATTAGAATTCTGAGTATCCACACGAAACAGTAGGGCAGTCCGGTCAGTCAGCAGTAATTAGGCGACTAACTCCCAGGTCCAATATATTTCGTAGAAGTCGTGAGATTTATGTACGTAAGTATTTCCTCTCTCAGGCTCCAAGAACTGAGTAGGAAGACGGGGAGAGAAATACAAGAATCCTCGAGTTTAAGTCTAATTAGGAAGGTTATATGTCATGGCTTTGTGCTAGCTACTCATTAATCTTGATTTGACTTTCTCTCAACATTTACTACCATGAGAACTTACGCACGCATTTATGTTCCCCAGCAAGTCGGCAGCCGAAAATACCGCTAACAGGCTACCAACCAAACAAAAACGTTACCAGGTCGGTATAAAAATAAAAACAATTGATGAGTACGTTGACCTCACCGTTACTGGATTAAAGGGTCCCCCCCCCCCCCCCAATCCTACAAAACCATCTTCCTAATTCATCATACTGACAGCAAATTCTTAGAGTATATATTGAACCTTCAAACTTGATTATCGTTCATTCGTTTTAGTTAATTATTTTATTATGGTCAAGAATTTGATTGCATTGCTGTCAACATTTGGACCAGAACATTACAACGGTTGTGACGATCTGGGTTCTGCCTGCTTCTGTACTTAAGTTGGTAGTCCGTTTCATCTGACTTTTTATTATAATAGATCAAATATGTAAAGCATTCCTAAAGTGTTGTTTCAGTTCCACATGGAACTGAGTTTCTAATTTCAGTTCCAGTTCCTGAAACTATACTAGAACTGCAATTAAGTTGGAACTAGAACTGGAACTATTTTATTCTTTGATGTAGGAACTGGAATTCCAGTTCCTACATCAAAGAATAAACTAGAACTAAACTGGAACTGGTACTATTGACACTAGGAACTGAGTTCCAATTTAGTTCCAATGTAATATTCAGTCATAGAATTTAAACCGCGCCCAGGCTACAAAATTTGAGCTCTCCATTTTTCTTTTGTTCGTGTGTTAATATTGTATACCAACAGTCTATAATTCCATCTTGAGCAGCACAAAGGAAGTCGGACTCTCATACCCAAAGAGAGTTCGTTTTAATTTTAATCTGGAACTAAAAGGGAACTAAATGGGAACTAATTAGGAACTGGAACTAATGGAACTGGGACTAAATATATTGCGAGTTAGGAACTAACTATGACTAAACTGAATTGCGATAGTTTTCAGTTGGAATTGGAACTAAAAGGAACTGAAACAACACTATGCGAAAGTTAAAGTTAGTTGGGATTCTTAAGGAATATTACCGCAAAAAGTGACGTCAAATGAAATTCAAGATAGGTTTAATAATAAAGTAACCTATTAATTGACATTCAAGATCAATTGACAGCAAACGGAGAGCGGTTTAGTTTGCTGTCTGGCTTTTTACAAGGGAGGTACTTCAAGTAATAGTTAAATACTGTCACCAGTTCAGGGAAACCTATCATGTAGTACGGACTGCATGAATCGTCACTACTGCAGAATAGTGACATGGCATGAATACTAATAAGAAACAAGCAACTTTGATATTGACAGAAATGTCCAAATACAGCTGGAGAGAGTAAAATTGTTCCTGGTGCTAATTTTTGGTAAATAAAAATGTGTGAGAGAAACTTTCCCTTAAAATACAGGAATTTCAGAAAATTTAGGAATATAAAGGAAAACAAAAAGGATTTTTAGAGTTACTCGAGCATGGAAATAAATAAAATGACACCGCTTCTGGTAATGTGGTTTTCGTTGTAAAAGGATTGGACAGTCGCCAAGAATGTCTGTCTTTCATCTTGTAATCTGTCCATCACATCTTTTTTTTTCTTGTCGAACATGTTTGGTTAACCAAACCCAGAACCTGTGGCTTTAGCCACACTTCCGTTCGTCTATTTATTTCTTAAAAATCTACACGCGTGTAAAATCGAGTGCAGTGTACTTAAGTTGCGTACTTGTGCCGGCCTAAGGAGTGGTAGAATTTAGTTTTTATTCAGCTGGCGTTTGATTAAAATTTTGGATTAAGGATTAAGACAATATCACGAATCCTTGGTCAAACTAGCAATTAAGCTTGCCAACGGCGGTCAAATTATCCACCCGTCCTCAATGAAATGGAAAAAATACATTCTTTCGTTAATTGTGACCCAAAAAGAGGTCAAAAGTTCCTGGCCTTCCCAATTGACTTGAAATTTAATGAAAACTGCCAACCACTAGATACTACTAGACAGGCAGCGACTTGCCTGAGTTGACAGGCTGGTAAAAATGTGAATAAATCGACTTTTTTCTTTCCCCCGCCCAATGAACGTGCTACAAATTTCTACACTCCTAGTTTCGTTCTGAAACAAAAATTGTCTTCGTCGTGTCCAGATATTGCCCCCACCACCATTGGCCAAAATCTCAACACTAAACGCTTTTCACCCTGACCAAACCGCGATTTCAACCCTCAGCTCCTTCAGTGTTTGCATAGATAGAAACAATCAGGCGACTCGTCTGTGGAGGATTTACTCCAAAGCCCCCATGATGATTAAACTGACATATTTGAGAACCATGTACAAAAAAGAAACAATGCGAACACTTGACTGTACAAGGATTGCGCAGTAAGCTGAGTAGGAATTGAACCCGGAACCTCCTGGTGAACACTAGACAGCGCTAAATTAAACTCATTGAATTCCTATTTGTTATTGAAAATATTGACATATTTTCCGTCATACAATCCTTCCGTTAACATATTGTTACAATATCTTGCTCTGATCTCGGTTTGGTGTTGTTCCATTATTAAGCAAATCGTCAAAACCTCAGATTTACTATGAAGTCCAAATAAAAAATAAGTCTACGGTATTCTGCTCACAATTATAATGGAGGTGCTCCTGATTATTGCTGACTTGCAATGGCCGTGAACCAGGGACGATTTTCTTGGATGCTCTCGGCTCCGAGCCCCCGCCAGTTCCGACATGCTCCTCCATCTCCATAACCATGGTGATAGGGTCAGGCCTCAGTGTCCCAGAATGCCCAGCATTTAATGTCGCCATGAAAACACACTCTCACTTCTGCCGGATAAGGAGTTTACACTCCAAGAGGATATACTTAGTATACTTCATATTTCAAAACACTTGAGCCCCTGGGTTGTTTCAATGAGAAACAGAGTTATCGCTAGACTCGTCATTTATAACTACGAGCTTGTAAAATAAGTAGCATGTATCCAGCATTCTATCTAATGCAGGGTTACCAGACGTCCCCGTTTTCCGGGGATCGTTCCTGTTTTCAATGCCTGTCCCGGTGTCCCGAAAACGTCCCCGTTTTG
>JAQFYE010003014.1:0-16373 GCA_034694305.1 Protaphorura glebata
TACTTTCACCCTTTGGGTCTTGTCACAGACTTCGCTCTGATCCGATCTAATCAAATTGCCCCGGACTCAGACTCCGACGTAGGGAGGACACGTAGTGTGTAAGGCTAGACTATACTCTGCACCGAAATCTTCTTAAAATAATCCTGCATTAATTAAAATTTACGTAATTAAATTACTTCTATATTGAAGCGAATCTACAACAGTTGATCAAATTCAGGAATTGAATTAATTCAGTAATTCGTATAATTTTAAATTTGCAGTGATTCTGCAATTAATATAATTCTGAGATTAAAGTAATCCTGAAATTCGTTCGATTCGGGATTATTCACCAGTTCTAGATATCAAATCATTAGATAATTAATTATATTGACTGGACACATGATGTGCGCTCTAATGACTATCAACACAAAATCATTTGAATTACGAACATATTTCAGAGATGTCTAACTGCGCCGTACATACGAATATTATACGGATAAGGATAGTCGATTTCTGGCTAATCAATTTTTCCTTTAGGGTTAAATTGTTTAAGCAATTTCAAACTCACATCTTCATAATCCAGCCGAGTTGTCAGAGTGAAGACCCCAGTTTGTGGATTCAATGAAAAGACATCATTCCCCCAATCAGAGAGAACGGAATAAGTGACCAATCCATTTACACCTTTGTCAGGGTCAAAAGCTTTTAGTTCTCCAACTTTGTATCCATGTGTAGCATCTTCAGGGATATCAAAGGAATAAATCGGCTCCAGAAAAGAAGGAGGATTATCGTTCGAGTCCGTCACCTGCACACAGCGTCGAAATTAATTTCTACACAAATTACCTTTAAAGCTAATAAATATCAAATAGATTGTCAATGGATTTGTTGTGAATGGTGTTTACAATTTGCTTCATTTTTTTCTAACCGAATTTGTGAAATTTTCTTAAAACTTGAATTCAGAAAAGAGTGATGGTTAATCGGCTTAAGTTGGAATACATAAAAATTACAATGAATTTTTATGGCATTCTGGAGTAATCTTCAGCATTTGGTTGTGGAGAGAACATAATGCGAAAGAATACTTGGCATAAAGAACATTGATTTTTAGATTAATTATTTTCGGCTGTAAGTAATAGAAATTCCAGCGAAGTCAAAATAATAAACTAATTTCACCGTACATGCTTTCCCACATTATTTTCGCACGGTCTGACTAAATTAAGTAGGAAAATTGTGAATTTTCCGCTCTGCCAAATACAACTTTCCGGTGATTTAACATAAGCTTAGTACGGGAACTCAGCCATAGCCACATCGTGTTCTTTTATTGTACAGACTAATTAGGGCAAGAAACGAGTGTTTTTATCGCCACAATCTCATCAAATCTCCAAATATTTTTCTTCATAAAATTATCGCACACCATCAATCCATGTTACTATCAGGTGAGTTCAATCGACCAAAGGAAATGGAAAATGATGACAATGACGGAGGAAGTAGTAAAACCTTGTATACCAAGTCGTGCATAACCGCCTAACAACCAAACGTGGGTTCACTAAAAAGTGAGATATGCATTCCGCAGAGAATTTAGTAATCCTTACGGATTTTAGGCTTTCAAGATTTCTATCGATCTATATATGAAAAACGAACATACTTGAACGATTACAGTTGTGTCTGTAAATTGGACCCCATCACTTGCTCGGACCATCAACTTGTATTCTTCAGTCGTTTCTCTGTCTAAAACATCCAGGACAGAAAGAACTCCGGTTTTCATGTTCAAATTAAATTTTCCATTTGCACCTTGTAGAATAGAATACGAAATTGTTCCTAGAGTATCTTCATCTTTCGCTGTGAGGGCGGCAATCTGATGACCCACCAGTGCACTCTCTGATACATTTAGTCTCATTTTCTTATCCAGAAATTCTGGTGGCGAGTCGTTCGAGTCCAAAATTCCAATTTCAACCTAGAAAGGAAACAATTCCAACATTTTAATTATACTCCTGTACCGATTTCCAAGAAATTAGAAGGTCTTAGATCAATGTATCATGATCAATGTATATTCAATCTCAAATTATTATTTTTAAATACAAAATGGTTGACTTTAGCTCAGGTCGATCTCTGTTGGGCTTAAAGCCGGGTCGGAATGTTGACAACATCGTAAGCTAAAAATCTTGACCCCAATAAAAGAAATTAACTGACTAACTTCACAACAGACCGAAGAACAAAGAAGTTGTGTACGACCACTCGGTAGAAAATGAATACAATTTTCATATTGAAAATACGTTTTAACCCATAACAACCTCGACGAACCAGGGAATCCACACATCGTTAGCTTACGTTATATCAGGGGTATGTTATAACGAGGTTGAATTGTATTTTACTTAGTCAAAATCTGCAATTATTTTTGAAGCGAAAATGCTTCTTTCATTCCTGCTGAAATCAAAACTCCGTAACCTCTTAGGTAATTAACGAGAAGTTTAACACACTGAAACCGGCACTTAACTTTAATACCATATTTTCTACCCGAATTGTAACTACGCAGGGCTTGTTATGTTAATGACACCGTATGTTAAGTATGTTAGGACTACGCGTCTAATAATGTTGTATGTATCGTAACAGTGACTTCGCCTTCACCGTCAGATTACGCCTGCATGGTATAGAGTGTCACGCGTAACCTTTGCCGCCCCCCCCCCTGGCCAGCACAATCAAGGGCAGTCGGACAAATTGTGAAATATCCATTTTGTCGAGAATCTTATGAAGGATCCAGGGAGCTATTCCGCTTGGAAATCCGAAGCACGTAGCGGCACTGACGAGCGTTTGATTAAAAATCGGCATGATAAACGGATTTTTCAGCGGCAATTTAGCAAAAACGGGCCCAAAATATCCAAGTTCTTTTAATTATTACGCTTGTTCGAAAGTCTACAGTCACACATACACTAATATGCTTATACATAGAGCCAGTATTTACAAAACCCAATTTTTTGAGTGCAAGGAAGTGCTTGGTATTGACTTATCTCTAATCTGAATTAAGGGAAATTTTACTCGTACACTATAATGAATGGCCCACGCAATTGCAGCTGATACAATGATATCCCATATCACAATTTCAGTCATCGTAAATTGCACTTAAAAGAACTGGTATTAGGATCATTACTTAATTTACTTCCTTAGTCGTAAGTGTTGTTCTTGAGTTGAAGATGAGATTCTAGTTTAGAAAATATCAATTTGAAACATCAATCTTGAATGATCGATTAAAACTGGGTTATCCACCGGATGCCGAATAGATGAACGGGTTGAAATTTAGTCTGAGTCAAATCGTTTGCCAGAGAAATATTGGCTATGTAAAAAATAGTTGTATGATATTTATTTAGAGAGCAGCACTCCAGAAAAGAGGAATTAAAACTATTCTGGAAATATGGCATGTCAGTGGAGAACGGTATGGTCAAAAAGTACTTTGTACATCCTAAGAATAAAAGCTGGATTTTCAATTGAGGCGAGGCAATTTTGATAGCAAGAAACTGAGAATTCATTCGGATGCCAGCCAAGCTTTCTGAATAAATATATTAAGAGTAAACTTTCAATACAGGTGATTTTTTTGCGTTCTAATACAATGAAAGTTTTATCACATTCCAAGTTTTTACCAGATACGTATTTGGCTAAATCTGCAGTATGGCAGAAATCTGATGGTATCATATTGTGTAAGAATATCTGACTGGCAAAACGTATCAAGTCCTCGAAAACTTGCTCGACCTGATCAAACATGCAAATTCACTTGCAATTTAATGGCCTTCCTTTCAAATATTCTGTTTCATCTAAACTCATCGGGAAATCTCCAAATGGGTATAGATTTAATTAATTTGTCAAAAGAAACAGAGTTTCAGAGTTTACTTTTTCCCAATCCAACTTCGAATAGTTACGGTTACGGTAAGTATCCTCACGAGACTCCACTCCAAATGTTTTCAATTCAATTTTCTGATCAGAAAGATAAACCATCCGTTCCGAGCCCCACATTCGTCGGGCTACTGCACAAAATCAAAATATCTAATAAAGGTTTTGGATAACCGGATTTAGTCAAAAGGTTACAAATTGAGTCTCCGGTCATGATTGTTTCGAGATTTGAGTTTATGACGAGCAAGAACACACCTTTGAAATTTATTGTCATAAAATCCTTTTTTTTATTTTCCTCGGTCGGACTCGAGATCATAATGAGAAGAAACGGCTAAGAGTGATAAACTTGAATCGTCACTACAAACACAGGTATTTTCAAATTATTAGAGTTTTTTTGAGTTGAGGTTGGACTCAGCGCAGCCAAAAATATTGAAACAAGAGTCCACTAAAAATTACAGAATTTCATGAATTTTTGACCGCAACCCATTCACATTTCCTAATCCATGGTAGTTAGGAAGGGCAATCTTCTTTGCATTGACACTAGCTTCCAGTAGACCGTATTGCCTGCCCAATTGGACATGAGATATCTGACTGATCGAAGTGGATAACGGTATGACAGTGACGGGGTCAGAAAAAAAAAGCTGCCGGACATTCCTCGCACTCTACCTCCTAAGGCAAATCACATTTTAAGCAGATACTTATGTAATCTGCTCGCCCTGGATTCCACAATTCTAATGTACAGTATTTACGTTGAAAATTTGTCTTAATGGAGTACTGCATTGGGGATACCTTCAAAACGAATGCTATGATAAATGGTGTATGAATTACAATGCAACTTATTTCACAAATTTCCTTTATCACACTTATATTTATTGCACTTAACACACTTTCCCCATAGCTTTTGAGAAATCATATCATGCCATAGCATGGCAATTATCACAGAAATTTTCAGATCTGATTAGGCTAAATTGTTCTGCGGGATCCTTTACAAAAATATTAGCATGATCTACACAACTCGTATGCTTGCATGGTTCTACGAATCTGACCAAACCGAATTCCTTGTCATGACTGCCCGTTTAAGGATAACCCACATGCAGTTAACTCAGAGAAGTGCCCTGCATGACTCAAGAACATAAAAATACGCATTCCGCTTAGTCTTTCAAACAGAATTTTCAAACCATCTGTTCAATTTAATCGTTTTCTTTATTTTTTATCTCATAATCAAGCGGAGTATCCTAAAGTCGACCCGGTGTAGTCGGAACGAGCGGCAGAGTGTTAACGTTTCCACCCGTGGAGTGATGAAAATTGGAAAATGTTAATGCATATCATTAGTGGATCCAGCCCGGGCCATGTTCAGTTCCTTGTAAATTTCAAATGTCATGCATGCAACCCATCTCATAAAGCATATTTATATGTACATCCAATCATAACTTCAAAATTTTGGAGTACTTAGAAAATATAAACATTAATTTTGATCCTAATGTGTTAAAACTAGACAATAATGATCCACGATTTAACAATAATCAAACCAAAATTCAAAAGGGATTAGCCAAATATATAAGCACACATACTTTTATTACATGCAATTTTGTCTGATTATTTTCTTAACAGAATAGCCCAGTTAAATGAAAATCAAGGAATGGATTTCATTTGCATTTTTATCTACGAATTCGATTCATGTGGTCGTGATTCGCCGTCCGTCCTGGTCCTCCTCCAGTCGGCATAGCTTAGCATGGCAGGTGAGATTTAAAATATTTTATTGACATGAATGCTCAATAATTCTCCAAGTCTAATCTCGACTAAACGAGTCCCTCTACCTCCTCCCTAGTACGTTCATTGCAGACATATGAACAGAAAATCCGAATGCCTAAGAACTAAAGAACTAAAGGAGCGAGAAGACGAAGAAAGTTGAATAAAAAACATACTAAAGAATGTTCTGTGTGCACAGCACAGGTAAGAAAATGAACGAACCCATGCCGAGACAGACGATTTTGACTTTATGTTATAGTCTAGCAACACATTTCTTAATTTTTAAATAGTGCTAACATTCCAGGGAGTCCGAGGGTGAAAGCAGCCATTACAGCTTCGTAAGGTGACGGTCTGGTTTCCCCGACTTGGAGTGGGTGTGTTTTTACCGCTACCTGCGAGGGTACGAAAAATGACCAAAAAAGGTCTACAAAAATATATGTTTGTGGATGCATTACCCACGAAAATTAATTAATGGGTTTTTTGAAAGAAAATTCAAATATCAATCAGGTCAACTAAAAGTAAATAGATTCACATCTGCAAACTATATCAATACATGCCTCGAAATATTAGGTGATTATAATTGTATAAAGTATAAATTAAAAGTATTCTGAATTTTAAATAAAGCATTGTTTGAAAAATATTCACTGCAAATGGCCAACACACCAAAATATTTAAACAATTTTCTTTCAATAATAATGATACGTTGACATAGTAAGGGAAAGAAGATAATGGACTACTACAATGTGTACACATATGTGGCCTAAGACTGCTATCAGGCAAAATTTGGACAAAGTTACTCAAGAAAAAAAAATTCAGAAATATTATTTATTTAAATTTCTAAAGCGTGCTAGCTTTCCCCTAATAAGCCAACAAAGACGCAAACTATCTGTTTAAATTCTTATGAAGTAATTATTTTTGAAATTTTTTCGGGCGTTGGCATTTGATTATTTTCATCGTTGGTCAAACTTTAATATTCTTCGTCCTTGACCTTGATTATCCGAGTTCACCCAATAATTTGTAGCGGGGTGGTTCAAGTTTTCTGTACTCTCTCATTTTGGGAGTTCGATCCTTCCCGCAAGTATGGTTTCAGTAACTAATTGGTGTTCCTCTTCACTGGAGTTATATTGTATTGTTAGCTTGACATTCCATCAGCCAAATGGAAATAAAAAGCAGATTATTTTAAGAAAATGTGTGGGTGTCTGACAATGTAGGAATCCCTTGCGGTGAATCTCATTTCACCAGGAACCATTCCAACTCAGCGTTATAGTTGTTATGGGTATGATAGGATAAAAACAAGCGGCTGTCCTCTACAGTCTTCAAATCCTTGGAAGTACTCCGTACTCAAGTAATAATACTACATTGTTTAGAAATCCGAGGCTTGAAGCGGTCAAATTCTTCGAATAACGACAAAGTTTAAGTTTTAAACAGCTGCTGCAAATTACTTAAATTCCGATGATTACAATTTTACATTATCTTTACGAGAATCCATGTGTCTATTTTCGGAAAGAATCCGGACACTCTCAAGGTCAAGGTTAGAAGTGATTGAATCCTTAACAGGGATGAAGAATAAAAAAAACAATCCTGATCATAAATCAGAGATATTTGTTTCTTCCGTACTACTTTTATTGATGATCCATATGAGGGGAAAATGACAATTTGCTGTGAAATATAACGATATTACGGTGGCCCTTCTGGCTACGCTAAGACGAGGGCTAGTTACTTCTAGCAGACACGGTTGATTTAAAAATATTTTATCCAATCAAGTTTCCTGAAGTACGTGATAATGCCTGACCATGTTTTATGAGCGGATCTCATTTAGGGAGTCCGTTGTTAAAGCGAAATGAGTGAAATCAGTGTGTCATATATTTTGTAAATGGACTGCAACATAACTAGGGATGTATGTCTAATTTTCTGGCTTGGTTGAGAAGTGGTTAGCAGTAGAAGACTTGACTGAAGAGAGAAGAGAAATGTTGAATGCGATGGAATGGTTGTATTATCTTATAGCGAAAAATGTATCAGCAGGGGTGCGTGGCTCGGCTGGAGTGTTTCTTGAAAGAGATTGGGCCTTGAACTGCCAGCAACTTTTTGAAGTCTCCTCATCCCAACTGAACAACTTTTCATCCTGAAGGAAGAACGAGAGTCAGACAACGGGGAAGACGAACATCTTCAACAAGACGAACCACAAGAATCAACAAGTACAAATACGGGGTGTCAAATGTACATTTCTCCCTCCTCTAGCCTCAGGAAGCACCATTTGACACTGAGCAAAGTGAAACATCTAACGACAAGTGACCACACGTCCTTAAAAAGAGAGCTAGTACCCTCCATAATGCGATCATGAGTATAAATGATTTTAAAATGGAAATAACTTTACTATTACGTCCAATCAAACCACCTCCAAAATGGGACCACATTGTGCCTCCAGTTGTTTCACTTCAGAGAAACGGTCAAAACCTAATAGACGCTTCAGATGTAGCAAAATGATCAATTCGAACGAGAACTTACCAAAATTCTATTTTCAGATCAGATCAGATTTATTTTATTGAGATTCCTACTGTCAAAAAGTGTTCAGTCAGAATTTACACGCGCTTGAAAATTATATTGCAGTCTCAATTTACGAAATGATCCTGCAAATGATCCTTCATTATATGTGTAATTCAAGAAACTTGATTCCTAGAAATCCTGTTCTAACGAATTTGGGAAACTAAAGCCAAAATAAAAGTTATAGCTTAATTTTAATTGCATCATTTTATCCTCGACAGGTTGATCTAATAAAGAAAAATATTATTTAACTGGGTAATAATACGAAATTTTGCTTTTGGATATTGGCAAGGTATATCCAAATGTATGTGAAACTGAGAAGAAAATAAGAGAAGTTCATTTTCTCATGATCTCTTGGCTGAAACAGCTCAGAAATTCCACGGCTTCAAGTTTTTGAAGACCAGTTTCTTATGAATTGTCTAAGCATAAATTTTCTTCCAAATAGTTTACAGCTACGAGCTACCGTAATTTCCATATGTAAAGGCAAGTAGTTGCGACACACATTTGGGACCTTCAACAAGAAGTGGAAGTGGACGAAGACTATGTATGCCATGTTTTGTTATGTATCATCCGATGTACCCCTTTTCCTCCATGTCCTTACTACCTGAAGATTATTTTTCCTCAACAAGTTGCTAACTCTTTGAGTCATAATGAAATGCTCGTTTCTGAATTTCTGACCAACCTACGTACCCACCTGTGTCTACCTGCTTCCTTCTCAGATTTCAAATTAAGTGTCTTCCACCCTCGGAACTCCCTTGTGCACTGCACTTCCATTCCACACTGCTATCCAACTCAAATCCGCTTCACGACTTTAACCAAAGTCCGCCCCACCCTTTCATTTTCAAAAATAGATTGGTTCAACTTATTTATGAAGTTCGATTCCCAATTCTACCACCCTACGTGCTGCTGCTGTTCAACTAAATTGGAAAATGGAAATGTGTACCAGTTGAAAAGACAATCGCAATACCGAAACCGAAAGTACCAAATTTCACAAAACCATAAATGGCGCTTCCTTGCTCGAATTGAAAAATAATGAACATAATTAGTTTTGATCTTCCGGTTTTTTGCTTTCACCTTCGATTTAGGATTATCGGAAATTAGGTATTTCGAAGAAATTAGAAATTCCAAAAAGAAAACGAACTTTTACCTAGGCATAGCTTAAGTTAAACTTGAGAGTTTGTGTGGCATTTGTCATTGTCCTTGCCTATAAATGATTACTTTTGAATACAAAATGAATTTTTAAAAACCAGTAAAAAATGAAATTATAAAACAAAAGCGTATCGTCTGTTGTTCGTTTTTTTTTCTGGCCCAGAACAAAACCTTTTTTGGTTTGGTTGCATGCACGCAATATGAGACAAGACAAGCGATGGCACGCATGCATGATTTCATTGAACGACCGGTTATAACAAAAACATATCTACGTACATTGACATTAATTTCTCGTCTCGGGTAAACACAAGGATGGAACGCAATGCAATTATGCAATGAGCGATGACACGGGCAATAAACTCAACTTACTCAACTACTATTACTACTACCGGCGTATGTGTACGCATCCTCAAAAACTAGATACGACTACGACTACCACTAGGACTGAATTGAGGCAATAAAATTTTTTAATTAAAAGATTTTAGGATTCTCTCTTCAACTAACAAGTTGTTTTGCAAAATCCACGGCCAGGCCACCCCAGTATAAAACTTGTTCATGGTGTTAGATTATAAGGATGGTTTGTTCAAAAAGTCTTATAAGGAAGTCGCTCCTCATGTTAATCGCAGGTGGACTCAAAAATGAACCGAGTAGTCACATTCTCAGTAGAACCGAACAATTTCTGATTCCTCGTTAGGCGCTTTTGAGGACGTTCTTGTAGAATATGACTGGAAGGTCGTGGTTCATATGTTTCATGAAGTTCTAAAAGTTAACCCAAAAAATTGTACCGGTAGATCGGTCGTAGGTCACATTGGTCTAACCTCTCCGTTAAGATTTGTTACAGTCTGTTACTTACATGAAAAGTAGATTCCTTGTCAGATGCTGCTTGTTCAGAATCATAGTAGATTTGTAGCATGCATATAAACTTTTGATTGCACTGATTTAACGATAAAATATTATTATTCTTTCGGAGTGCGCATTGGTCGAATAAAGTAACAAGCGCCTGGTCAATAACAATGAACAATTTGTTTCAGGAATTCTTGAAAATTTAGTCGTTACGAACAAATTAAAATGATACGGTTGTTCTAATTTAAAAAGATCTAATGCAAATTCAATAAGCTAAGTTCTATTCAGTGTACCCTTTGTCTGAATAAGTCGAGTCGAAATTCGTCAAGGACGCAAATGTTTAAAACGAAGCATACTAACAATTCCAATAATTCATTACGTAGAATTGAAAATAACCAATGATCATGATTAATCATGAAAATGAAAAGTGAATTGTAATTTAAAATTGAAATAAGCTTAAATGGGTTCAAACTGACCCGGAGATGCGGAGAAAATCCTAATCGATTCTCACAGTAATTATCGCACAAAGCCGGACTAGTTGTTCAAGGCTGATTTCACTTCAGTGTATCATTATGATTCGAAATAGGTTAGTAATTGTACGTAGGTAGAAAGCGTTAAAGCCCGAATTGTCCTGCTCTTGTTCCAGGATACTTGATGAAAGCCGAATCGGATTTCTAAACTTTAAAATTCCTTGACAAACGTTGACGGAAGAAAGAATCTCTGGAAAAAATTCAAACTTTCACCGACATTTGTTTATAAAGTAGTGGGATTAGTGATTCAAAACCTGAGTTTTTATGTTCGCTGCATAAAAATAACAAGCCAGAAATCATACCAATAAAGTAATTCTAAATTACTGAAGGCAGGAAATCGATTGGTTCATAGAATTTAACTGAAATAATGTCATTTACAGGGTGGGGAACCAAGTGAGGTGGAGAAAATATAAGTATAAATTTGATGAAATCTGATCTGTGATGAAAAGCGCTATTTCGTTTTAAAATCTGATATTCCTGGGGGGGCAGACGAACGCTAAAGTCAAAATCGGTACAACTAGACCCCTGAAAGGTGGTTTTTCAAAAAGTTTATCAACTGAAACATGCCCATGCAAAACAATGTTTTTTCTTAACAAACCACCGGCGCCATTTTTTGCTGTGTTACTTTAAACATCGTAAAGATATCGATAACCATAAAGGTATAAAACCAGTCTAACCTTCACGGATGCCGTTTGGAGTCCCTTTGCACTGACCATAATTGCGTAGACTTCGACCAAAAATTCAGCTGGACCCTTTTCTCTGTCAATAATTCTGGCCGTAGAAATGACTCCTTTCCTTAGGTCGATGTCAAACAGTCTGTCTTGACTTTCCCCGCTTTTGGCGGCCGTGATATTCGTAATGTAATATTCAATTTCGATATTGTCCAACTTTGATTTGTCCGTTTTATCCACTACACTTGCGGCAACTGTGACAATTGAGGTTCCAATTGGTTCGTTCTCAAGTATCGTCCCTGCGTAAGTCAAACGGGAGAAAGTCATGTCAACTTTCTCCGAACTTCTACCGCTTACGATGGTCAAGTAAAAGTCAGCAGATTTTCTTTGGGATTGAATTGCCTCATCCGTAGCACGGATCGTAAGTTGGTAACGAGGTTGTAAATCGGTCAATTTCCTTCTCAGAATTAATGACCCAGTAGTCCTGTCCAAGCTAAAAAGTGAAGAGTCCCCACTTGTCATGTCATAGGTCACAAGACCATTAGACTCTGAGTCTGGGTCCACAGCCCTCATTTTAATAATTTCACTTCCTTTGTTCATACTTCGTTGGAGCACGGCAGAATTAAGGGAAAGGAATTCGGGTTCATTATCATTCTGATCTTCTACGATCACAGTCACTAATTTTTCGGAGGACAAACGCAAAGATTTTGGTTCAGCTTGGTCCGTGACAACTACTGTTATGCGAAATGTGTCTGTAAACTCGCGATCAATTTCACGCAGAGTGTAAATCATGCCATTTTCTGTGTTAATTCCAAAATGGTCACCGGGGGGTTCTTGTCCAGCTAAGGAATACTTCACCTCACCATTTAACCCGGAGTCTGGATCTTCCGCCGAAACTGTCACAATCGGTGTATTAACGGGAATCCCCTCTTGGACTTGTCGAACAATCGCAGTTGATGAGAAGGTAGGGAAGTTATCATTCGTATCTAAAACCTCAACGATGAATTCTCGAGATGATGATAACCTTGGGTTTCCCATGTCACTCGCAGTGATATTCAACGTGTATCCATTGAACCGTTCAAAATCCAAGGGTTTATTCAAATATAAAATTCCAGATTTCGGGTCAATACGGAAAACTTCATGTCGATTTCCGGCAGTAATTGAGAAAACTACTTGTTGGTTTAATCCCAAGTCTGGATCAGACGCTTGAAATTGAATGAGTTCTTTATTAACGGGTGTTGTTTCCAAAACTGAGATTCGGGACTCGGAATGTGAAAGCTGCGGACTATTATCATTCTAAAATAAAAATAAATAAATAAAAATATAATAACGAATAAATATTATCTATTAATAGCGTCTATTAATAGCAATAATGCATTTATTTTGTTATAGATATAATTTATTTTACCTCATCTAAAAGGTCAATAATTACAGTGGCGGACGAGCTGAGTGAATTTTTCTCGGCCAAATCCTTAGCCATAACATTAAATTTATATTGGGCTTGACTTTCTCGGTCCAACATTCTCCCAAGTGTAATTTGTCCAGTGAGTGAGTCTATTTTGAATGTTGGATGATTTTCTTCCAAATAATAAATTACGTCACCATTTAACCCTTCATCTAAATCCGTAGCAAAGACACGCACTACGGCTGCACCGACTGGTGTCCCTTCTGATATTTGGGCAGAGTACACATTCTTGGAAAACAATGGTTTACAGTCATTCGTATCTTTGACGTAGACGATGAGGATGGCCGTATCTTCTCTCTGGATCTGTCCACTGTCACGAACAATCATTTCAAATGATATAAAGTCCTGCCCTGATTCCAACAACAATTGTTCCCTGTCAAATGACCGAGCCGTCTTAACAAACCCACTCTTTGGTCCGACAATAAAATCAGTTTGATGAGGGTTAGAAAAGGAAAATTTTAACTCTGCATTTTTCCCAACGTCCGCATCCGTTGCAACCAATCTACCAATATAGGTGTCCGGACCTTCATTTTCTTCAATGGAGAACGTAAAAGTGGAATTTGAGAACTTTGGAGAATTGTCGTTCTCATCTATCACATGGATAATCAAAGACACAGTTGATGATCTTGGTGGACTCCCACCGTCTCTTGCGGCCACGGTCAATGAAAAATAATCTTGTTTTTCACGGTCCAATCCACTCTTCACGTAAATGAAACCATCGGGGAATACTCCAAAAACTTTGCCATCGTTTCCATCCAGGATTTCGTAAGATATTTCGGCATTTACCCCGGAATCTTGATCTGTGGCTTGCAGGGCAAAAAATCTATCATTGACTGTTGTCGATTCCAAAAGAGACGTTTCATAAGAGGAATGATCAAAGACGGGAGTGTGGTCATTCGTGTCTGTCACACGAACAGTAATAAATTGTTTCGCCGATAACGGCGTCGGCAGCCCGGAATCTTTGGCCAAAACTTCAATCTGAACTTCATCTTCTTCGTTCTTTAAATAGTCCAGTCGTTTAGCAAGTGTGATAAGTCCATTCGTCGGGTCAATCTTGAACATATCATTAAGATTTTGAGTCAGTGAGTATGAAATTGTAGAATTATTTCCCAAATCCGGATCGGACGCAAATGTTTGAAATACTTCAGTTCCTAGCGCCAAATTTTCCTCGATTAGAACAATGACACGTTTTCGTGAGAATTCTGGTGGTGAATCATTCAAATCTTTCACGGAAATATTGACCAAACACGTTCCGTAAACTGCCGCTCCGGGGACCCGAGCTAGTATGGTTAGCAGGTATTCATTTTTCATCTCCCTATCGATTCTTTTTGAAGCTCTTAAGACTCCTGTAGTTTCATCCACTGTAAACGTCTGATCAGGGTCACCCGATAGAATTGAATATTTTAAATTAGGTTTCATTGGAGATATTTCTACACGTCCGATTTCTCGCAATTCGTCACCCATAAGAAGCTGTGGAATCCCAGTGCCTTGATCTTCAACTATTGAAAAATTGTATTGACTACTCTTGAACGTAACGAGTTTTAGGTTGGCAGATTTGATGAGAATTTCTACTATTGCACTCTCCTGTGATTTTTTTCCACCTCCATCCCGAACACCAATCGTCACTTTCAGGATTGCTTTATTTCCGGGAGCTGAACGTAAATCTTTCAAAAGTCGAATTTGACCCGTTTGTTCATCTACCCCTAGGAAATCCTCATCACCACCGGATGCTGCCGGTGCAATCGAATAGTAAAGCTTTGAGTTGGGTGTGCCATCTTCATCTGCATCCTTTGCCAAAATTTGAACCACATTTGAATTTATAGGAGTGTCACGAGGTAAAACGACAAAGTAGTGGGTCTGCAGTAGGCTCGGGTGATTATCATTCACGTCGGTCAAAGATAGATGGACAATGGCGGTCGACTGTAAAGAAGGTGTTCCATGATCTCGGGCAATAACTTTAATCTCAAATTCAGCGCGATTCTCCCTGTCAAATTTGGCCCGACTGTAAAGTCTCCCCGAATTTGAGTCTAAATGAAAATATCCCGGATATGCGTCTTCGGTATCCGGGGATAAGTGGTAAGAGATGGAGCCATTGGTACCCTGATCGGTATCTTTGGCTGAAAGGGTAGTAATTAAGGACCCGACGACAGAGTCCTCTGACATTCTTACCCTGACCTCCTCCTCATAAAATTTGGGATGTTCATCGTTCTCATCCATGATTATGATTTTAACTTGAGTGTGTGCCCATTTTGGGTTTGGACCACCATCACGAGCACTAACCTTGAGTCTTACAGTGTCTTCTAACTCGCGGTCCAACTGTTGATGCTCAGCCGTCGTAATTAAACCACTGATAGGATCAATTGTGAACCAACCCCTGTCATTCCCTGATGCAATCGCATAATATACTTGAGAATTAATTCCCGTATCTTCATCTGTAGCTTGGACACTGATGACGAAGGATTTTGGTGGAACAAGTTCTCGAATAGTTGTCGAGTATTCACTCTTCTCGTAGATCGGTTCAGCGTCATTAATATCGTTCACTTGAATGACGAGGAAACTTGTAGAACTCCGAGCTGGAGTCCCTTTATCAGTCACAATGATGGACAGATTATATTGACCAATTTTTTCTCGGTCCAGTACATCGTTCACACGGACAAGTTGAAAGGATGGAGTTGATTCTAATCGAAAATGTTTGAGTTCATTCCCAGCAATGATGGCCACGCTCGTGTCTCCGTTTAAACCCTCATCCATGTCAATGACAGATATGGCCGCGACCACAGACCCATTGACCGCATTCTCATCGACAGTGGCAGCACTCGCAGTCGGTGGAAAATATCGGAATCGTACGATTGGATCGTGGTCATTCGAATCTAATAAATTCACTGTCACATAAGTCCGTCCTTCTTGTCTGGGGACGCCGTGATCTCGGGCAAAAACCGTGAAGACACAACTTTTGGGACAACTCGGCTGGGAACTCGCACAATTTTGTTGACAATTCAAGAGTTGCATTGTTGAGATTTCACCCGTCTCAGGGTCCACAGTAAATTGGTTTTCGGTCTCCGCTAAGTAGTACGTGATTTTAGCATTGTCCCCATCATCATTGTCAGTGGCCATAACTTGTAGAACCGCGGTTCCAATTTCGACACTTTCATTCAGCGATACGACATAGTCACTGTGGTCAAAAGTCGGAACCACGTCGTTCACGTCTACTATGGTGACATTCACGATGAGGTAACCAAATCTAGGTGGAGATGCTCCATCTTGAGCAGAAATGTTCAGACGATAATTTGACTTTGTTTCTCGATCTAATCGTCCAGTCGTTTCAAGATGAAGGAATGGAGCTTCATCCGGACTTGGATTGGCTGTCACATCCAATCGAAAATGTCCATCCTCATTCCCATCAACGATTTGGTAAATATTTGTCACATCGTTTATCCCTGCGTCACCATCTTCAGCCGGGTCAAGAAAAACTCGAGTTCCGGCCGTTGCACTCTCTGAAAAACTTACTTGGACTTCCGGCTCTGGATAGATGGGGAAGTTATCGTTTATGTCCAAAACTAGAATTCGAACCTC